>JAOQMS010000007.1:1484970-1500987 GCA_027563885.1 Erythroxylum longipes
GTATTCTAAGGTCAATTTCATGCTTTTGGTTCTGTGGGTTCTCAAATTTGAATTCCTATTGAATGAGAACTTGGTTTATTATAGGAAACCAAGCAAGTCCGATCCAAGGTGAAGAGGAAAGACAACAGTGAACATTGATTGTCAAGTGAATTAGGTGGGTAATGTATTTATAGTTATTGTGTGATCGAGGAAATTCTTGCCTATATGTGTGTGTATGTACAATTTGCTTGTTAGTAAATTTTGTGATTATTGAAAATGCATGTGATTTATGATGTTTGATCAAGTTATGCCATTGAAATAAGTCATGGCATTTTGTTTGAATGAAAAGATAAACAAACATAAAAGTCTGAGCATATGATTAAATGAATATGTGCTTTGTTTGGGCGAGGTGGAACCATTCTGTTCGTCACATGCACGTTGACAAGAGCCTTCTCCCGGCTGCCCACTTGTGGCCTATGAGCTCCGAAAAAGGACTCATTCTGTTCATGGTGCAAACTTCGGCTTCTCCATTCTGTTTCCATGGAACCCTCGAGCCATTTTCTTGTGCATTACATCTTTAAATTGTAAAGTATGATGCACGTGGATGTTATGTGTTCTACATAAATCTGCTTACTTGAGAATATTTGAATTGCTTAGTGCCTATACATATATATGCTTGATTTTGTGCTAATTCTGATGGCTATAAATATATTAGCCACTGAACTGTGTAGCTTAACCCCTTTTCTTCCCATCTCAGGTGCAAACCAAGACGATAGGGATCCTTGCAAGGCATCAAAAGCTCCACAATAGTTAGAGTCTTTTGTACTAAGTCAGTGATTTTGAGTAGCTTATTTAACATATCAGCATTGAGTATCTTTTGTATTTTGTTTTAAGTTTTGATGTGTATATTAACTTGTAACAAACTCTGACTGTGTTTAAAAAATGAGAAAGTGCGATTGAAATCCTTTCTGTGCATGATTTTGTTATATTTGAAGATTGGGATAATGAAACGTACATGTGCATGTTCTTTTCTGTTGAAATTGCCAAGGTTGTTTGTATTAAAATAGCATGTTAGAATTAGAGAGATTGTGTTTAGTCGCAAAGGAAGACAGACGCAAAGGAAAAACACAAACGAAAGTAATCTATTGTGATGACGTCACACACAGACGTAAAGTAAAATATAGAGGAAGAGTATCGTCTGTGATGATGTCTCCCACAAACGTAAATGAAAGGCAGATGCAAATGAGAGGCAGACGCAACGAGAGGCAGACGCAAATAAAAGGTAGACGCAAATGAGAGGCAGACAATAGGGGGTCAAACCCAGACAGTAAAGGTCAACCACAGACAATAAAACGCAGACGATAGGGGTGGTCAACCCAGAAGATAAAAGTCAACTATAGATGATAGAACCTAGACTATAAAGCAAACACAGACCATAATCAGATACAGACGATGGGACAATCACAGAAGAAGGAGTTAAGAATTTATGCAAATTGTCCCGAAGCATTTACGAACGCAAATTAGGGACTCACCCATGCTATCCTTTGTCATATTTAGGCTTGAATGGAGACGAGCCTAAAAAGGGTTAGATTGGAATACAAGTGTTTGTGTAAAATGTTTGGTATCTGAATGCAATCATCGGGCTCCAGAAACGAGGTCCAACATCTGATGGTATCAGAGCATAAATATGAATCAAAAATGGTTAAGGTTTTTTTCATTGGATTATGCCACGTTATATGACTCCGGATAGTTAGCTAATAAGGGTTCTTTGAAATAACCCTACAGGGTAATAATCTCACGTTTTATGATATTCTGGATAGTTGGGCTTCGAAAATGGGGTTCAACAAATACTTTCTGTGATAAACCCCTGTGTAGAAACCTTATATTATTTCCTTATTTTTGGGGACTTTAGAGCTCGAATTGGCCAAATTATGAAACATGAAAAATGATTTTTGATGTCTTATTAATGCTTCTATGAAACATTTTGGCCATAAGATATCTTGATAAGTTTATGTAGTTAATTGAATTCATTAAAACAACGGACTATTTTGATGAGGATGAGTTCAAATCTGGAAATTTTGATGTGTTTAAGGAACAAATGATTTCTTTTAATGCAAACATGACCTTAAGAACATGATAAATGTGTATAAGGTATGGATGAATGAGCATTGAAGAACATAAGGTATTTATAAATGAGAATTGGGTGAATGTATGAGTATATGTTGCTGGAAAATTTTGGTAAATGTATAGATTTAGCTTGCTAAAAGTTCAGATATAAAGTATCGATTGTGTGTTTTTTTATAAGAAGTTTTTTTATTATGGAAATGTTCAATGATAAGTGTAAATATGAGTTGGTAATGATGTAAAAATGTTCTCATGACTGTAATGTGATTCAAAGTATGTAAGTGATGAATTGGGAATGATTAAATGAGAACTAGGAAATTGTGGGAGTATAATCCTAGAAAAAAAAGAGTGGTATATGTATGGGTGATCAATTGAAAATAATCAAGTGTATTAAAGAAACATAACCAAGAATTTGTCATTGAACATGCATAATACATGATACATAAATAAATGTGCTTATTCATCTGAATGTGCAATGTGGTAATATGAAAATGTATATGATTGCATATAGAAGAGCACATTGAACGACCGCCTCCAGACATTGCCGAGACTTCAAGGCAATAAGCTGAAAGGAGCAATTATGAGTAACCTAAGATGGTCATACATTAAATTATTTTTGTTTACATTCTGAATTGAATTATTATGTGAATGTGATTGTGTTGATGCTGGACAATTGACTGTTTGAGGAGTTCTATATTCGATACTGTATTGGAAGTGCTACTTGAACGTGAATATGATTGACTATATGTTGTCAACTTATATGTTGAAGACTGGACCAAGTCCGAATATCATTGTGAATGAGAAATGTGAATGCGAAAGCAATGTACTGAATATGATGATTGGAAATGTGAAATACATTTATTCTATGAATGCATGAAATATAAAGACAGATGTGACTGGAGTCTCCAATGAAAAAAAGCTCAATGCTTAAACATCTGTGGTAAGAGCCTATGGCTCAATTAGTATGATAGAGCTTGGTATCCACAAAAGATGTGGGATAGTATAATAGAACCTGGTATCCATAACGGATACAGGTCAGTGAAAAAGGCACTCGGTCACAATAACGTAATAAATAAAATTGAGCCTTATAAACATTGCATACATATATGATATGAATAACCAGAGCAATTATAATGTTTTGAGAACTTGTATTGTATGAAATGTAACATCCCGTTCCTATACTAAAGGTAGGAACCCTAAAATTTGGTACATGTGAGATCAAAGAGAGATTTAGGAAATTATATTTCATGCTCATGCATAATATTAGCATACACACACATGTGAATTTGATTGTTGCACACATTAAAATAATTGTTCTTGCACTCAACTGGCATTTTTCAGGTATAAATGATTGTTTTAATGTGAATGTGATGTGAATTATGGTTTTGTGTCTTAAAAATTGAGTGGGAATGTATAAGTAGTGAATTATAATTTTTGGAGACAATTTGGGAATTTTCTAAAATATAAGGGTATTTTTGGACTAGGAAAAATGTCAAGTGGCAGAACAATTGATGAATAGTAGTAGAAATAAGGGTCAATTGGCAATGGCAATTTTTATAAAGGACTTTGGGATTTAATGACATGTGTCATTGAAAATTTAGAGACAATTGGATTAGAAATTGAAGGAAATGGACTAGCTTATTAAAAGATCAAGAAGGGACCATGAGAGAGTGACATGTGGCAAGTGACAAGTGTCACTTGCCACACCACATGTTAAGTCACGAAATTAATAAAAGAAAGACCAAATTGTGGTCTTTCTCTTGTCACCTACAACACTATCTCCATTTCTTCATCTTCTTCATTTGCTTTTCTTCATCTTCCTCTCCTTAATAACGACACTCACTACCCAAGCCTCAAAGTTGAACCTTGCCTTCTTCCACTCCTATCCACTTGAATACTTGCTATCTTCTTCTTGTTTCTAATGAAAACCAACTTACTACACATTAAAAAGGTGAAGGTCGTGTATGTGGAGAAGCTAGGGTTTCTTGGTGATTTAAATGAGCTTTGAGGCTAAATTAAGTAACTTATTACTCTTCGTGGCTTTGATGAATGGAGCATATTTGTTGATAGTTAAGAGTTAGATGTTCATGATATGAGGATGGGTATATGCTAAAAACATGGATTAGAAATGGGGATAGATTAATGTCTTGCTTGTGTTTTGATGGAAAATAGATTAGGGAATGACATAATGTTGGATTGAGTGAGTGAGTGGTGCATAAAGTGTGCTGGAAATGTGTTAGATATAGTGGTTCAACTGAACATGCGTCGGTTTTCTTGACATATCGTGATCTACATATATCAAAATAGGATGATTGTTGACTTATAATAAACTAAAGATATACGTCTATATTTTTAATGAAGACACCAAATTTTAATTCTGCCGTTAAGAGTCTCAAAAATTGACATGAAGTCTGAGAATTTCTGGGAATGAATAGTAAGAGAGTTAAAATTTTGATCTGAAACTTACATGAATTTACTGTACTGATATCGATAGATTTAGACAAAATGTTCTTCATGAAAGTTGTACATATTTCTTTTAAATTTCCATTTATATAAAGTTTGTAATTTTTTGAGTTTTGGATCGAAAGTTATGGAGTTTGAAAGTTGAGTTTATGGGTTCTATTGTGGTTTGGAACAGTCTGTAGTGTTTTTAGCATAACTTACATAATATCGAACCAAATTGCATTAAATTGGTTTCATTTCGAATTTAAGACATAAAGGAATAATTGTTTGGAAGAAAGTTTGGCCTCAATCCTTCTTTTTCGTTGTCTAAATGATCAGGTAAAAGTGACCCGAAATTCTATTTTTGGAAAAGCTGGAGAAAAAAATGGGAGAGAGGGATAAGATGCAATTTGTAGTTGAGTGGAAGTCACCCTCATGATTAAGCATGAGGGTGACATTGATGAACTTGGGCACGAGGGTGACATTGCTGAACTTGGTTGGAAAAGCACCGTCGTGCTTGATTTTGCTGGTTTGACCAAAGAGCTGACTCACCCTGAATAGCCTTCCTTCTTTTGACCATAACTTCTTCTCTAGACCTTCAAATGATTTTATTCTTGAACCAATGGATTCCTAACACAGTTTTCTATGCCTACAAATACTTTTGTAGCATTTGTAATCGAATTAACAAAGATTGATCAAATCAAAGTGTGGAATATGTTGGAACAGTGAAATAGAATTTTCTTCCTGAACACCCTTCAGTATTTTGATTATATCTGGATCTACAGGATTCCAAATGAGATTCTTTTTAATTTGAGTAAACCAGAGATATAGGCCTACAAACTGTCTCAAGAAGTCAAATTTTGATTCGTTATTTCTGGATGGAATTTGTACATAGTACACTGTTTTTGGAATGTGAACAACCTGATAATGTTTGAGGCATATCTTCCAAATTACTGAACCAAATTGAGTGATTTTTATGTCAAAAAGAACATAAGACATAGAGGAACACTTTTCTAGAAGAGAGTATGACCAAATTACATCATTTTCACCTTCTAATTGAACATGAACAGTATAACCGAAAGTGTGTTTTGGAAAAATCTGAAATGATTCAATGAGAAGAACTAAATGTACATAATTTGATGATAAATGTGCTTTGAATGAGCATTTGCATGTAATTGAAAATGTGATTCTCAACTTAATGTTGAATGCCGAACTAAGGTCTGATGATATAGGAATGTGATTGAATGGGATCATGCAAATGTGATTGATGCATTTCATTTCATGAATGCATAAAATATAATGGCAGTTGTAACCAGAGTAGCCACCGATCAGAGCTTAAAGCTCAACGAGTGAAAAAAAGCCTCGAGCTCAAAAGTGATTCAAAGCCTCAGGCTCATCGTTTAATGAGCCCTATATAGGACAGTTATCAATGAGCCCTATATAGGACAGTTTAGGCACTCGATCACAACAAAGTAATAAATGGAAAGTGGGTCTCATACACACTACATATGCATAATATGACTAATTAAATTATATTGATTGTAAAATGTGAAATGTTGTAAATGTGATTTACGTGTTATGTGACTGGGTGAGCCATTGATGATGGTCACTCATTGAGTTTGCAAAACTCACCCAAAATTTTCAAATATTTTCAGGATCAGAAGAACATCCCGTTAGGTAAACGGGGAGTATCCCTATAGCATACAAGTAAGGGATCGATGTCGGGATCAGTTCGCATCTGCATTAGTGTTTTCCCATTTTTTATAAATTTGTATTCCGCTATTTCTGTAAAATAATGTGTTCCGAAATTTTTGCATAATGTGTATACAATAGTTTTTTGGTGAAATGTAAAGATATTACGACTAAAGTGTTTTGTATTTATAATGGGCCCCAATTTGGCTATTGAAATTCTATTGATTGTATTGTGTTGATTGAAAATATTTATGAATAAAAGTAGGCCTAAATTGGTTATTATTTCCACATATGTTTGTTGTTGTTTCGCAAAAAAAAATTATACTGATTTTTAAATGATGAATGCTCTAGCATGCCACCCTCGAGGGGTAAGTTCTTGGACATCACGCAGGATGTCGGGTACGGGTCTCGAGGGAGTGGGGTGTTACATGAAATGTGTGAATGCTTATCAACAAATATGTCTTGCATGATTATAATGAAATAATGAAATGTATGGATTTTTAGGGGATAATAATGTACAAAGTGTTTTGGGATATTACATGGCGAAAATTGAGATGATGTAAATTATATAATGACATAAATTACGTGTTGCATGACAAGAGTGAACCATCAAGGATGGTTACTCAACTAAGTTCGCAAAACTCAAACAAATTGCAATGTTGACATTTTCAAGTTCGAGAGAGCGACGACTTAGCTTCTAAGACTGCTTAGAAGAAATCTTGTATAGCTCTTAGATAGAAGTTATGACTCAAAGGTTGGTCAGTTGGGACTAATGGATTAGTTATAATTTTATTAAATCCTCATATATGTAGAATATTTTGTAGACAGAATTATGACTCTAATAGACTGATATTGAACATGAATGATGGATATCATGCAACATTGTAAATTATGGTTTGTGAAATGAAATGCAAAGATTTTGGACTTACACATTTGTTAATTGTGATTTTAATTATGATGCCATGCGATATATTAAAAGTGAGATAGTTAGCATGCCATTTCTGTCAAGTATGTGCACATTCTTCTGAAGGGTGTATGTGTACATGTTGGATGGAAGTGGGATGTTACACCAGCTTCGCTTATGTCCGTTTGGATGGACATCATATCTATTAGGCAGAAATTCACTGGGCACTTACATAAATTTGAAATTTTGAGCAATCAGACATTTAATGTCTTATTAAAGCATCATACTAGATTCATTTCAAGATTCATTCAAGCCTAAATACATCATAGGAAAGTGTCTTATTACTTGTTGTCTCAAACATCACATAAAAGAAACATATTTCATGTAAAGATCATTCCCATTTTCTAGCTTTTCCAACTCTAATTTTGGGTTAGTTTTGTATGACCATTTTTACCTAGAAAATGAGGTATTTAGGAAATACCTTCTCTAAACAAATGTTTTGATATGTCTTAAGTTTCTACAGACATGAAATTCATGCAATTTGGTTCAGTATTCTGTAAGTTATATCCAAAATATTACAGACTGCTCTCATACCATAGCGGCACATAGTTCTCAACTTAAAGCCTCATTTAAAGACCATTAAAGATATAATTAGAATTAGATTCCTTGATGAAAATTGTATCCATATGTCTCTGATTTAATCTAAATTAAAAATCATCCCATTTGGATACATACAGATCAAGATATGGTGGAAATATAGATGTATGTTCAGTGAAAATACTCCATCTAACCTATTCCAACATACTTCATCATGAACCTTAAATACAATTCATATCCAATCAATCATCATGTATGTTATGCTAACATATAACATAATAGGGCAATAAATCACTTACTTGTTCAACCAAAGTCTCCTTAATTGCCAAGCTAATCAAACCTCTCAAGTATTCAAATATACTCCAAGAGTAAGATGGAATACAAAAGATTTCCAATCACAAGATGTAGACTACTAAATTTGACAAAACTCAAGCTTTTGGGAGGTGGTGTGAGGAAGTCGGTGGTGAGGGATGAAGGAGGAAACATAAGACCAAAAACATGAAGAAAGATGATCTTTCTAGTGAAATATTCATGGGGTACAAATGTGTGGTGGAGAGGTGGGACATTTGTCAAATCTAAAGCTATGCCATGTGGCTTCTTCTCATGCTTCCAGTTGTCACCTAATGCTTAGTCCACTTGTCATTTGGTTTCCTAGGCCACTTTTGACTCATGTACTCATGCAATTTGTCATCCAATTAGCTAAGCCACATGTCACTCATTCCTCATGCCACATGTCACCATTTCATAGGCCTAACCTACCCAAATGTCTATGTATCATTTTTGTCTTGCTCTTTAACTTTTTCCTAAATTTAGGTGCCCACACCACTTTATCAATTACTCAATCATATTAATAAATTCCCAATTCACTAATTATAATCATCAAACTAGATTGATGACATAACTGACACACAATTGCATCATAATCACTTAAAATCTTTCATATCTCGGGATGTGTCAATTAAGCACA
The DNA here is from genome assembly GCA_027563885.1 of Erythroxylum longipes. Classification (NCBI taxonomy): domain Eukaryota; kingdom Viridiplantae; phylum Streptophyta; class Magnoliopsida; order Malpighiales; family Erythroxylaceae; genus Erythroxylum; species Erythroxylum longipes. Next base: position 1,493,676 of record JAOQMS010000007.1, read on the forward strand.
TATACTATCTTTATAATGTTTCTAATTCATGATTCATGTGTGTATATGAATATTATGCATGTGAATGAAATGCACCTCGTATATTCTTAAATGAAATAACTCATGTGACTCAATCTAATAGTTTAATCTCTTAAAAATTTTAGGAGGGGGATATTACAACTCTCCCCCTTAAGAAATTCCGTCCTCGAAATTCTTAATTGATTGATCAAACATTTGGGGATAATGTTGTCTCATGTACTAGGAGGCAGGATATTACAATCAGAACAGGATAACTTTTATTAGGAGGCAGGATATTACAATCAGAACAGGATATAATCCTTTAAGATTAAAAGCTGACTTGTATCAGATTAGAATATGTTTGGTATCAAATCAGAGCTTATCTTGTATCAAATCAGAGCTTGCTTATATCAAAACTGAACGTGTATCAAAATACAAGCATGTTAGCCCGCTAATCATTTTTACAGAAGTGGGTAACCGGACTAGAACAAGAGAGACTTATGTCTCAGACACTGAAATGTCTTTATCAGGACACACCAGAGTGTCAATATTAGGAGACACTGAAGTGTCACAGAAGCAGCTACAAACCCTTCTAGGCATGCCTATTTACCCACAACTAGGACTTAACAGTTTTAAAACAATTCATTTCAGATTTTAAAATCACAAGCAAATAACATATGTCTCATATAGAACATATTCACTCCCTTTGATCACACTCAATATGCCTTTCAAACATAAGCATTTGCATTAATATATTAATAAAACATTAAGTCATTACATATTATATAAAATCATAGAAATTTTTAATTCTCAAATATCCATATCCAATTCACATCACATAAAACTCTTGGAACACATTTGTATTCTTAAAAACACATTCATTTTAAATATACCATACATTTCAACATTGGTCACATTATTAATTAATCATAAATTATTTAACTTATTACATCAATTAATAGTCCATAACTAGATTAACTTCTACTTAATTAATCTAGCATCATCTAAGCTCATTTTCAACCTCAATTAAGTTCAATTAAACCATTCTTAAGAACCTTGATCTTTTATAGTCCAACAATTATCTCAAACCAACATTTTCTCTTCCTAATTACTACCACCTCCCCACGATCATGAAAGAAGCTAATCTCTAATTTTTCCTACAATTTTCTAGTTTTTCTTAGGATAGATTTTCATGTCAGTTTTGTATGGCCATTCTGACATAGAAACTGAGGTTTCTAGGCAATATGTTCCTCTATATCTTAAATTTCTAATGAACTAAAGTTAATACCATTTGGTTCTTTATTCCTAGAGTTATACCAGAAATACTACAGACTATTCTCAAACAGTGACAAGATCCAAAACTCAACTTCAAGCCAAATTTCAACTTCAAGCCAAATTTCAAAACCTTAAAGACAAAATTAAAATTCCATTCCTTCATAAAAATTGTAGAAATAGGTATTTAGTTTAATCGACAACTAAAATCACCCCATTTGAATATCTACAAGTCAAGTTATGGATAAAATATTGATGTATGTTCAATGGAACCACTACAATAAACTCACTTCAGTCTTATTATGCAAAGGTAACACCAAAGATACAAGCAAATTAACTAGCAACGTCCTAATTTCATCTAGGATACTTCTCTTAACAGAATCCCTAATGTTACAGTCAAAAACCCAATTCAAAAATCATACATTAGATAACTCACAAATCATAGTCTTTTATATATCAAAAACCAAAGCAAAATCTATCATACAAGCATCATTTTCCAAACCTTAATGTATCATCAACTCAACACATATTCCTTCCCAATTCAAGCATCAAGAATTTGTATTACTATATGATATCAATTTTAGAATTCCTTTACCTTCCTAACTCCAAAGAACAAGCCAAACTAGCCTTCCAAACAACAAACACAAGTCAAAAATCCAAGTGAAACTAATATGCTCTTACAACATCAAAAGACAACAACATAAAAGATAGCATGTGGAAGCTTTCTTAATGCAATATCTTTCAATAATTCTAAGTGAAATTGAAGCAAAAATTCAGATCTAAGAGAGGGTGAATGGTTTCAGTGGATATGGTTTAATGGAGGCTGCAAAAACTTCTGACAAGTTTACACCTAAGTTGCTAGGTGTCCTAATGTTGGAGGAACACATGTCACCAATGCATATGTCACATTTGTCCTCCCTTTAAGCTACCAAATGTCACAAATCTAGTAGGCCATTTTTCATTTAACCAATTAGTTCACATGTCACTCTACGATTGGTCTACTTGTCATATAATAATTGGTCCATTTTTCACACATTTAACTACGTCAAACGTCATTCCATGTATTGGCTTAGTCATAATAATTTTCATGTACTAACTTGTCTAGCCACTTGACAATTTTTCTAGTCAAAATGTACATTTTAATACATCAATTTTCTAGTGGTAACAATTAATCCCAATTCACTAAGTATGATCCATTAAACCAAAATTTAAGTCATATGCAATTCTCAATCATATCATAATTTTTAACACCTATCATACATGTACTTTCATGAACATCTAACACTTCAACTAGGGTACAATTTGGGGCCTTACAGTTTATTTTGGGGGTTGTTTGATTCCAAATAAGAAAATAAAATGTAACTAAACTAAGAAAATTAATTTAAAAAAGATTAAAAATGAGAAAAGTGATAAATACGTCGGGGACCTAATCATCAATTCAATCTCAACCTATATATAGTTGAACATACTTCATTGAATTGTTGTTCTTATACCTCCCCTAGTAAGTAATAATCATAGGTTAACAATAAGCATTGTTAATCCCAATTTTGCCTTAGGTCATTTTTAATTAAAAAGAGCTCGTTAATTAAACCTAGCCATAGAACAACCTAAAACAAGCTCTCTAAATTTAATTGGACTGCCATATTACGAGTTAGGAAAATAAATCAATCAAGGTAATACCACATAAGCTTAGCTCATTTAACCTAGGTTATACTATCCTTAATGATTTGAAACCATTAGTTACCACAAATGAATCCAAACACAACAATTATAGATTGTATTCAAGATTTTAGCACAAATATTAAACATAACAATTATAGATTATATTCACAATTTTATCAACGAGTTCGTAATAAAAACAATGAAATGGAGCATTCAATCATTCTTACACAACACTGAAACATTAAATATAGGATAACATAATCAATCTATAAGAGAGAAAGAACAACAAATACAATGAGAGAAATGTTTAACCATGTTATTCGGCATGGATATCATCTCCAAATAAGGTCGAGAAAGCCTAGCGCTCTATGGATCTCCAATGAATGAGAGTTCTTCCCTTTTGTCGCCTCTCGAAACTTCTGGAATGGTTCCATAAGATTTCATCCTGTTTCTCATGGCCATAACTATTTGTCATGGTCGTGAGATGTTTCTTAAGCCATTATTTATGTTATTATTTATTCCTTTTGACACTTTCTTGTCTCCTTTTGCTCTAATCCTTCTTCTTTTTGCTAGATGAAGATAAGTGAGTGTGAATCTCAATAAGATGACTTAAATATTGTATTTTTGACTCACTTTAGCTCTTTCACTTTCGAATTGTACCTAAAATCAAATATGAACTAAAGTGAGTGTCTTAAGAATTTTAATGCATTAATCACTAAGTATTATGGATTAAATGTATTAATAATTAAGCACATATCACTCTTCTAAGTGATTTATGTTTCATGTGGTTTATGGTGTGAGAGCTTGAATTTGAGTTGTGAAATACAATTATGAGTGAATATTGGTTTTTACGTTTGATGTTATATGGAGTGTTTTTCTTATTTCACTAACTTTGATGGCATTTACACTATACTATCCAAATACATTGTTGACCAACTTTTAATCTTATAAAACCCTCAATATTTGGTAAGCGTACAGGTCGTAAGCATAGCATATGAGGTGTTGATCCCATAAGGAATTAGTGAACCAATTGAATCCTAATTTGACTAAAGCCTGAAAGTGTAATTAAAATGAAAATAAAAATAAGCAAAAAATTAAACAATTGAATATGGATAGATTGAAAGTGAAATTGTTAAATTAAAAGAACTATTTGCATTAAAAGAACTCACTTATTCCTTTAACAACTCATAATTTCCAGATTTGAACCAAACACATCAAAATAGTCCCTTCTTTAACTTATGACTTCAATTAACTACATAAACTTATCAAGATATCTTCTACCCAAACTGTTTCACAAAAGCATCAATAAGACATCAATAATCATTTATGTAGTCACTATTAGGAAAACAAGCATAACTCAAGCTCTAGTCACTATTTAATAAAGCAGCTTTCACAAGGGTCAAGATAAGAGCTAGATCTACAACTTTTATTGTTTGAGTTTCTTCAAATTTATGCCTTAAAGATATGTAAAATAGGTCAAAAGAAGAAGATGAAATTGAAACCAGAATTTTGACCTACAACTCTAATTTTATATATATTTTTACACTTTATACCAAATTGAAAACATCATCTTTATAGTTCATCAATTATACCTCTATTAGGCCTAAATCATACTCCAATTCCTAATCAATAACCTCTCTAATTCCAGTTCAAAATTATTTAATTAACAGTTCACAAATCCTAGTCTTTCATGCTGCAAAAATCAAACCAGAAATCTATCATACATTATCATGCATATAGGTCTAATTCTTTCTCAATTCAAGACCACTCTTCTAACAACTTTCTTTGGCATAAACCTAACTTATTTATACATTAAATATCATTCCAATTCATCCACATAATTCCCTATACTACACGGTTTCCATATACCAAAAATGAAACAGAAAAACTTGCAAGTTCACGCAAAATTTTCCAGCACATATCTTCACCAATATTACATGCATTTCATTACAATTTAAGCATCATTCTTATATCATTTGACATGCCATAAAACTCAGATTGTTACTTACCTATTAGGCTTCCAATTTAACAAAAAATTCCAGATTAACCAATCCTCCCATGCAAGTAAAAATCAACGCAATTCTAAGGTGAAAGTGAGCTTTTTTGGACAACATGGAGAAGACAACTTTGAAAAGATTTCTTGGCTATTTGGTGTAGGACTTAGGTGTGGTTTTTATTCAGAACTTTAGATAGGGTTAAGAACAAAATATAGAGAAAATTTGGAGCAATTGGTGGATAAAGGTGAGGGAATCAGTAGAAACATTGCTGCTGGAATTTGTTCCAACATCATGCTAGGTGTCAACTTGTAAACACACCATATGTCTTAAGGCATGTAATACATTTGGCTAATTAATTAGCTGCCACTAATCCACATATTAGGTTGCCATTTGTTCCCTACTAAATCATTCCACATTTCATTCCAAGATCTGTCCACATGTCATATAATAATTGGTCCAATTTTCATTTAATTACTGGTTCATTTGTCACACATTTAACTATGCCAAATATCACTCAATTTTAGGTTTAATCACCCTTTTTTCATGTATCAATTTATCTTACCTCTTGGCATTTTACCTAATCCAAATGTACATTTTAATTCATCAATTTCCCAGTCCATAACATTTAATTCCAATTTACTAATTGAAATCCAAACATACGAAAATTCAAGACATACCAAATCACAATTCACATCATGTTCACTTAACATTTTTCATATCCCAGGACATGTCAAATGAGTGCATATGCTTACTTGTAATGTGTACAAATATTAATTCGTGTATGAATGCTAATGTTATGCATGTACATGCAATATTTAATCTATGGTTGAACCCTAAACATATACCGAAAAATAGGATATTACAATTCTCTCCCATTAAGAAATTTCATCCTTGAAATTCTTACCTGAATGATCAAATAGATAGGGGTAGTGTCTTTTCATGTTCTCTTCCGTTTCCCATGTGGATTCTTCAGTTAAATGATTTCTCTAAAGTACATTCACCAATGGGATCACTTGATTTCTTAATTGTTTATTTTGATAGCCAATTATCTTAACTGGTTCTTCCACGTAACTCAGATTATTCAAAACCTCAATCTCCTGAGTCAGTATCATATGAGTAGGATCCGACCGATATTTCCTAAGCATACTCACATAGAACACATTATGTATCTGAGCCATTTCAGAAGGTAAGGCTAAATTATAAGCCAATGGTCTAATCATTTAGATGATCTCATACAGACCAATATACCTAGGGTTCAGCTTCTCCTTTATACTAAATGTCAGCACACCTCGCCAAGGTGAGACTCTAAAAAATACATTATCTCCTACTTGATACTCCATATCTCTCCGATGTTGTTCCACATAGCTCTTCTGTTTATCTTGTGCTACTTTAATTCTACTACGGATCAATTTCACCTTTTCAACAATATCTTGAATAAATTTCGCGCCTTCGACAATTCTTTGACCCTCTTCATCCCAATATAAAGGTGAACGACACTTCCTACCGTACAATGCCTCATATAGAGCCATACCGATACTATTATGATACTGATTATTATAAGCAAATTCAATTAAAGATACATACAGGTCCTATGCTCCTTAAAACTACAAAATAAAGCTCTGAGCATATCCTCAATAGTCTTAATCGTCCTCTCACTCTTAGCATCTGTCTGAGGATGAAATGCAGTACTAAAATTTAGTTTTGTGCACAAAGCTGTCTGTAAGATACCCCAAAATCTTGAGGTAAATTTGGGATCCCTGTCCGATACAATAGTCACTAGAACCCCATCTAATCTCACTACTTCATTCACATATCTCTGAGCTAACTAATTTAGTGAGTTATTCTCTCTTACTAGTAAGAACTGAGCCAACTTGGTCAATCTATCAACTATAACCCAAATGGCATCATATTTCCTCGACCTCCTCAGCAAATCCATAATAAAATCCATCGTGATTCTCTCTAACACTCAACCACTTGTTTCTTCACCCCCTAGCAACCAAAAATGTTGCTTCAACGTGTTATACATCTTAGTAGCACCAGGATGCATAGCATAAACTACTAAGTGTGCTTCCTCTAGAATCTCTTTCCTCAGATCATCCGCATCAGGAACACATAATCTCTTCTTTAACCATAATGTTTCATCTCTCAACTCAAATTTAAAATTCGGATTCACTTTCAGCTTCTCAGTTATCTTCACTAACTCGAGATCTTTACTCTGGGCTTTCCTAATGTAACACCCCACTCCCGCTGGATCCAAACCCGATATCGATGGTGATACCCGAATCCGTGCCCCGCGAGGGTGGCAAGTCACATCACTTAACATTTAAAAACTCGATATAAATTTTTTTGAATTTAAAACTTTTATCAATGGTCATAAATGTGGG
>JAOQMS010000007.1:1501087-1524645 GCA_027563885.1 Erythroxylum longipes
GTCCTATAACCAACTCCAACTAACTAACTAACTGACGTTGTAAGTTGTTCTTCAATTATAACATCTTGATTTGTTTTATATAATTCGTTTTATGTCTTTGCTTCGTCTGATGTCTTCGCTTCATCTGATTACTTCGCTTCGTCTGATGACTTTGCTTCGATATCATCTTGACTTGATAATTTGTGCCTCTTACATTTATCTGCACACTTAACAAACTCATCAAAACAGTTCACACACTCTTCTATTAATATTATTATTTGACTTTTATCAAAATCAATAGAAGGAGTAAAGCCTCCTTGACTTAACACTTCCTACAATGGGTTCACATAACTTAGGATATAGTAAAGAAAATAGTGCTACTCATGCATATCTATTTCCTAACCAACTCAAGCAAATTTTCGAATTTACCTCCTTATGAAAGAAGGAGAGAAATGAAGATTAGAAGGAATATGACTCACCTATAGGTATTTGAGTGCATCTTGGCATACCTACTCCATATCTACTACCTCACCAGTCGAGTTCATGAAGGAAGGTCCTTTGTTGTCCCCTCTAAACTCTTGATATTCAAATGAAGCTTGTTAATCTTGGGAGATTCACAAAACCTTTAAAATTATGATCTCTTACCTAAGATGAGAATTCCCTTCCAGCCTAGAGACAGACAGAAGAACCACCTCACCTCATCGTAGTGTTACGACCTCCAAAGTGTTCGTCCCCAATTGAGTAATTATCTGAAGTTTCGAGAAAGGTGGGAGACGTTTTACCCTAATTACGGATACATCATCACACAACCTCTCCCAAATTGGTTCTCAACGTTGTCATTTTGTCCTTGTGTGCTTTTTAGTGTTATCTTTGTCGTTTTATCTCACGTTGGAGGGTCCCTCTCCATAGATATACACTAAACTTCTTTTCTCCTTAATGAATTTTTAAATTCTCAAAAAAAATATCTTCACACTTCAATATATAAAATTGACTACTTCTTTCATAGAAAAGAAACGTAATATTTGCTAGTCTTTACTCTCTATTAATGCCTAGTCTTAACAGATTAACAACTAGGAACAATGTACAAATAATATATAAATGTAATATAAATCTCATAATTATGATATTATCATAATTTATTTGCAAAATATATTTATCTCATAAACTTTATCTTATATGTTAGTTAATTAAACAAATACACATAAGATAAAGAACATCTTTGATTAATTGTGTTACAAAATCCATAACCAATCGATTGACTGTAGGATAGAAACTAACTTCTATCTTATGCAATCAAGTCAAACTTATTGTAATTTTGCCTTGTAAAAAATTAAAACAAGTTAAAAAGTATATTTAAAATTTTTAATAACTTGATTATGAACGATACAAAAGTTTGATTATATCATACACGTTTAGAACAACTAAAATAAAACAGATTTGTAGGAATGAAATAAAGAATATGTCAACAGGCTTGACAATTTGACAATTAATTCTTTAAATTAATTGTTGCAAAATAATCAATTGTACCGTAGAAATAGGTCATGAATTGGTCGAGTTCATACTTTGAAGTTTGATCATATCTCCTTAGTCCATGTCTTTTACTGCTCTAGAATGTTTTATTTGAGAATAAAGGAAGAAAAAAAACATATGAGTTTCTTTACTTAGCTGACGGGGCAGCTAGAATCTTTGAAACTCGATGTAAATGAAGAAGTCACCGACGACTTGGTATTATATTGGCAATTCTGCACTACCTAAGCCAACATTGTCTATGGTTTTGGATTCACCTTTACTTCTAAAGAGAACAGTTTGTGAAGCTTCTTCTTCTTTTGCGTTTGTTGTAAGGCTAGCATTTCTAAAGCCTCTTTCCGGAAAGTTTGATTAGACTTGACTAATGCTTTTTTAAAGTACTGGTTGGCTTTCGCGGGGAATTGTCTATGTATAATCTTTTGACTTGTTTAGAAATTTAATAAATGAATTACTTAAAATTGTGACAAATTTAAATAGAAAATTATACAATAATCAGAATACCAATAAAAATAATGGAAAAATTTTATAAATTTAATTTATATTGTTTTGGTCATATAATTATTTATTTATCAATATTTACATGCAAATTTATTATATCTATTTCAATAGGTAAAGAGGAATTTATATATATCTTTAAGTGAAGATGAAATTTTATACTATTTTTTTCTTAGAGTGAAAAGGAGTATTGTAAATATTTTATTGATTATGAGTCAAGACTAATTTTAAATAATTTAATTATTCTCTCAATTCCAGTCTCAATTACTTAAATATAATATAAAAGTTCTTTTCTTAATTTCACAACACATCAATCTTGACAATGAGTCGAGTCAGGTTAAGTCTGTCTAAGCTTAAGCTTGGTTTAAAACTGGATTGAGCACTAACCATACAACTCAAGTTCGAATCTGATTAGGTCTGAAAGGTCTAAATCTGATTCAACCTGTTTTTTATTTTTTAAAGTTAAAAATAAAAATGACATCATCTTACTCATAAAATGACTTCATTTTCTTAAATTTTTCAAATTTAAAATCGAATTAAACTAGACAATCTTAGCTCAAACCTAGCCTAAGGTCCACAAATTTTATAAATAAAAATTCAAACTTGACCCCAAAACTCGTTCAAACTAGACCGAACCTAAGCTTAACTATCACTCAGAGTTTATATCATATTTATATACAATATAAGTGTTATCAAATCGACTCAAAACAAGTTTTAGATCCTTAAATATCAATAGTTAATCCCACAATTTATACCTGATTTATTTATATTTAAAACATATTCAAATATCTCTATCAACTAATTGAAACACTCTCGATTAAACATCAATTTGTCGAGCACTTAATCAATCACTTCAAAAACTACCATTGATCGATCTAAATTCTTTGTCTAACTGACCTATTGATAGGTAGTCAGGTAGTCACACGTGTTGGTGATGTCTCAAGCCCAAAATTCACCCATTGTTTCTATTTTTAACCATTCTATAAGTTTCCAAACTCTCATCATCACTCCTTTGAATCCCAAGGGGACTGATGGAAATATTATCATAAGCATCCAAGTAAACCATTAATTCCCTCGTCCGTAGTAGTAATGATAAAATGGTTGATAGCTTGACACATCAGGAGGGTTGTCTACTTACTCTGAACTGCAATTGTTTGCTTTAACGAAGCTATGATAAAGTGCCTCACATATTATACTGTGTGATCTTACTAGGGAAATAACCCTATTCTAGGTTTGAAGGGAATCTTACAGTTGGAAAAAAATTGCAGTTCCGTACAACCATAAACTCATCCACTTAGTTTAGAATTAGAATAACTTTAACTTTTGAGTTATAAAATTCCAGCTACTAGTACTAGTGGACATAGTTCAAATAACACTTTTAAGTATCTGAATTTGTGCTTCATCATGGCAGTGGTTGAATTACTATAAGCCAGAAATGCTAGACTTCATGTGAATACATAACCGAGATGGTGGAGATAAACCACTGGATGGATTGGAAAGTGGTAAACAAGACTGGGAGGTGCAGGATTTGTAGACTATGGCAATGGAAGATATTGGACCACTATTTATATATATGTGTACCGTATGAAGAAGAAGAAGAGGTCATGTGCGGAGTAGGTGATGGAGCTAGGTTGAAACATTTGACAGCAACAATTTGTGTCAACCGACAAACGTAGATGCTTATGATTTGAAATTGGTTTCTTTGGTGTGTTGATAATGAGGCACTCATTCACCGTATTCGAGAGACAAATTAACTGAACGCGGGGCCTAATGGCGCTTAATGCGGCACAATTTTTACTTTGACCATCTTCCCCGTATTCGGGTTTGACAGATGGTAAAGAAATAGTAGTTCTTCAGGCCACTCTTTCAAGTGTTAATTGATCTTGTAGACCAAGCTGTTAACATATATTATCATACAATCTATCTTACTCAACTAATCCCCTATGTAAATAGTATATATGTAACAGTCTAACCAAAATTGTTTTTGGTGGGATGGCAACTAGCACTCGATTATAAAGATGAAATGGTTTCAAAATTAAATATCAAGACTAAGTACTTTTGTGAAAAGTGAAATCTTAATAGGAGTAAGGAATAAAAATGTGTTATTTTGCTTCTAAAAGTAGCCGTATGTATTACATAAGCTTGACGTTATGGCTGGCTTGTTTTAACTCAAGCACCATCAAAGTTGAATCCATCGTCTGGAAGGTAAGATATTGTGTAGTTGAAGTTTCACTAATGTGTCTCAACGTATAGGGAGTATGGTTTACTTGGCAAAAACAGTGGCTTTTAGCAGTGGCAGTCATTGTCAATTGCTTCATTCATTCAAACCAATAATAGCTAAAATAGTGGTACTATGGTCGGCTATCACGGAGGACATAGTCTGACTGATAGTAACATGCACCTCTTTTCAATTCACTATGTAGTCAATGGCTAGGTAGATATATTAATTGTTTTCATGACTGCTAGGTCTTTTTCTCAACTTAATTTTAATAGCTGATAGTAAATTTTAGCTAATTAAAATATTTATTAAATTTACATTCTGATAATAAGTTTCAATATTTCACGATCGCATCATGCGTGGAAGGAAGTATATTCTCTTCTCTTTCTCATCTTCCCGACTAATCTTTTCCTCCTAAACTTTTGTCTCTTGTTTGAGTTTAAGATTGTTCAAAATAGTACTTTTAAAAAGAGTCTCTTAATTAATCAAAAGCAAAGTTGCGTATTATTGATTCTCGTAACAATTTGAAATAGGATGCCTGATAAATAAGGAACTTTACCCTCTCATACTCTCCTTGAAAGGGCTTTTCTTTGGTTCGTTACTTTCTCAAACCCTTCTTAAAAGAGCTTGTCTAGGCGAGTTATCCTCTCAAACTAGCTTAGAGATAACATCTTGGTTTCCCCTCTAACTCTCTCGAGGAGAACTTCTAATTTTACGTATTAATGAAATTTATACTAAAAATTATGGTATTGATCGAAATAATTCTATACACTAAGCACTGCTTTTCTCCACATTTATTTTTTAACTAACTTTATTTAATAATCGGGATAAATAACAAAAAGGAAATTTTTATGAAATATATAAAGGTGCTTCAAGATTGGCTGCTTTATTGGCTGCTTTAAAGCAAGGTAATATCCAATCGAATTTTTATATAAACAAAGACTTAATCCATATTTTCCTTCAAAGTCATTTCAATTAGAATGCAAACAGTAGTTAAGTTCAAAATAATTGAAATTATGAGAGTTTGAAAATCTTTGATTAGACGTGTGATTAGGGTATGGCAAATTGGGGTGGTGATGTTTACAACAGTGTGAACATTAATGGCTACATAAGGGCATTATTGAAGCAACTTGATTGGTAGTTTGGGGAAAAAGCAAAGGAAATATCGTCCCGCATGCCTCGATGTTTGTGCTTCTGAATGTGTTCGTTTCAACTTTGAAGTTTGAACTCAACACAGGGCCGTCTTACTTTGACCTGACTCAGCCTTTTCAACTAAACTTTTCCTAACAATTAATTAGTTTCCAAGATCAAAGAACTTAGTAAATGAGATCACATCTTAGGTACTGTTTAAGATGTGACGTTCTTTTCAGACAGCATCTTTTGCTGTGAATCCCGTGCTCTCTAAGAGGACTAATTGCAACTGTCATTAAGGACATATGCTTATTAAGAATTTTACTGCTAAGAAACGTGACTGGATCAAAATTATAGATATTGCCCCGGGGTGACGTTAAGGTTAGATCAATGCAAAGTCATCAGCTAATAATCCCCCACTGCTATAAGAAAACTCTGCACCTCTAATTCTTCGACTCAAACCAAGGCAAACGAAGAAACATCAAACATGGCTTCTCCTAAAGTTTCTCTTCTTTCAATGGCTTCTCCTAAAGTTTCTCTTCTTTCAATTCTCCTGCTACTATCTTCTTCAATGGGGCTGTCGTTTCCGATCAAAGACAGCTTCCTTCGTTGTCTCTCCTTCTCTTCTAGGCTCTCATCAACTCCATTTTCCTCTAACATTTATACTCCAGACAACTCTTCATTCTCTTCTGTCCTAGAATCTACCGCTCAAAACCTTAGATATTTGTTGCCTTCTGTCACAAAACCCTCGTTTATCTTCACTCCTGCTTACGAATCTCACATCCAACCTGCTGTTTTTTGCGCAAAGAGGCTTGGAATTCACCTCAGAGTCCGTAGTGGAGGTCATGACTATGAGGGTGTCTCATATGCTTCTGAAACTGAAACACCTTTTGTTATTCTCGACCTCTCCAAGCTTCGTTCTGTTAATGTCGATATTGCCGCCGGCACTGCTTGGATTCAAGCTGGTGCCACTATCGGTGAAGTTTACTACAGAATATATGAGAAAAGCAAAGTTCACGGCTTCCCAATGGGTCTTTGCACCAGTTTGGGTGTTGGTGGGCACATCACAGGTGGTGCCTATGGTTCTATGATGCGAAAGTATGGTCTTGGTGCTGACAACGTCGTTGACGCTCGCATTGTTGATGCAAGAGGCAGAGTTCTTGATCGCAAAGGCATGGGTGAGGACCTTTTCTGGGCAATTAGAGGTGGTGGAGGAGGGAGTTTCGGAGTCATTGTTGCTTGGAAAATAAAGTTGGTTCCTGTGCCACCAACTGTCACAGTTTTTACAGTTACAAAGACATTAGCGCAAGGTGCCACTAAGTTGCTGTATAGATGGCAACAGGTTGCTGCCAATCTTGATGAGGATTTGTTTATCAGGGTCCTTATTACAACTGGTGGAACTGGAGCTCAAAGAACTGTTGCAACTTCCTATAATGCCTTGTTTCTTGGTGATGCTCAAAGACTTCTCCAGGTCATGAAACGCAGCTTCCCTGAGCTGGGTTTGACACCAAAGGATTGTGTACAGACTACTTGGATCAATTCTGTGCTGTATATTGCTGGCTTCCCAAGTAATGCGTCTGCTGATGTTCTGCTTCAGGGGAAGTCTCTATTCAAGAATTATTTCAAGGCCAAGTCTGATTTTGTCAAACAGCCAATTCCTGAAGCAGGGCTTGAGGGGCTATGGAAAAGGATGCTACAAGAGGAGGGTCCTCTCATGATATGGAATCCTTATGGTGGAATGATGGCCAAGATTCCCGAGTCTGCAATTCCTTTCCCTCACAGAAAGGGTGTTTTGTTCAAAGTCCAATACTTGACCAATTGGCAGGACGGAGAACAGAAAATGGCAAAACATATGGAGTGGATAAGAAACTTTTACAATTACATGGCACCTTACGCCTCGATGTTCCCAAGAACTGCGTATGTCAACTACAGGGACTTGGATTTAGGCATGAACAAGAACGGTAACACAAGCTTCATAGAAGCATCAGCTTGGGGTTGCAAGTACTTCAAGGGTAACTTCTACAGGTTGGTACAAGTGAAGACGAAGGTGGATCCTGACAACTTCTTCAGGCACGAGCAGAGCATCCCACCTATTCCAATTTCTAAGAGAAGACAAGGAAGAAGAAGAACAGGGCACTGGTAGAAGTATTAACCTGTTTGGCAGGTTTTGTTAATTCTTGGAAGTAGTTTAACTAAGCATGCAGAAATAAGCATCCATATAGGAATGAATCGCGGTTTCAAATTCACAGAGAAGTGATGCTTTGCATTTGGTTACAAGTTGATGTCATGGTTGGCTTCTAAAATTTGTGCAATTTTTGTGTTTCTTTAGCTTGTTGTCACTGAAGGAAAGCGTCTATATAATACGGAAATGAGTTCCCATCATAAATCAATCTAAATGCGTTCTTGACTCATGTTTCAGATACTCTACTCGAGTTCTGTTAAATAACAAGCTTAAACTTCCAAGTGATAGCCTCCCAACCATAAAGAGGAACATGATCTTGTGCCTCAAATCTCTAATCAAAACCATTACTACCTCAAATATTGACAATCACCTTTGTTTTGATTTGATGATGTGGTCAAAGTGCCCGATCTGTTTCGATAAGGTCATTATCCTTTCAAGGCACCATAATCTGCGCCAGTAATCTGGCTTCATCTCATTAAGTCTGCTTAAATTTTACTCCAGACTTCCTAGCAAAAACAAAAAGGAAAAGAGATTCAAACTGTATTTGTTTCAATTCTAGAGCAAAAGAGAACGTTAAGATGAGCCTCAACATGGTTTCGTACTATTTGAATCATGCAATATCATTTCAGTTCGAAAACTATCATACATTTCCCAGTTTAGAATAGGATAATTCAAGTCATGTAAAATAATGCCAATTGCTGGCAGCGTCCGCTTTCTTCAACAAATGACTACAGTACAAAAGCAAATATAAACAATACGGTCGAGAAGACTAGAATGATTGTCATGGACAAGCAGCGCCGTGACATTTTCTCTGCATGGAAACTTGGAATAACTCAAGAAGCATCGCCGACAAACCTCTGATTGTTTATCAATTTCTGTTTGCTACAATTTCAAAGCAGATCAAGTCAAATGTCCCTATAATTGAAGTAGGCAGCTCATGAGGTGCCATATGTCCATACAAACTTCTTATCCAATTCCAGTTATAATTTATTTAATATTTTTATAATTAAACAAATAATTTAAAAAAATTCACGAACAATTTATATGATATTAACTATTATAATTATGAGTGTAATTATTATGATTTTTTTATTTACAATATATTTGATTTCCTATCTTATGTGTGGAAGGTGTATCTGAAGTCCCACTCCCAACACACACTATACCCAATTTAATTATGTACAATTTTCAAAAAATAAACTAAATTGGGAGGAACTAACCTTCCTTCCTTCCATATAAATCTTTCTTGTTCTTTTTCTATTTACAATGTGAAATATATTTAACATTTTATCATGATTTCTTGCTTTCCTTATTGTTGGTTTTAGGGAGTCCACTTATATGGAAGATCTTCATCATAGGCTTTTGTTGATGGTAAAATCTATCCACTTGTTTTACGCTCAAAAACCGCAAGTGAAGAGGTCGTGATTTGTAATAAATAGAGCGGATATCGATCCCACAGGGATTGATGTCTAGACACCGCTAAATTTAGACACAATTTTGTTTAAGAAACTAAATTGTGAAATGTAAATAATCTGAAAATTTAAATTTAAATTTAAATTAAAAGACTAATATAAACAATGAATAATACTGCAATTGTAGAAAATATGAATTCAAGAATCTAAGTGCTAGAGATTACTTTTTCTTATTTTGTCTCCCTCCTATTTTATTGATTGAATTGTGTCTCACCCTTGATTTCCGAATGTACTAATTACCCTCTCTCAAGGTGTAACTATTTTGCCCTAATCGAATTAATGAGAATCGATTGAACGATCTCTCAACCTGCTTAATGACTTTACCGATTCAACTAGTAATGAAGCTATCATATGGGTGATCAATTGACTAATCGAGATCTCTCTTCTAATTATTCAATTGACATAATGATTGCTAGTCTATAGGTCGCAACTCTCATTATACAATCCTACACGAATCTCATCTCACTCACTCTCTCGATTTATTGCAAGATGACAAATTGGAACAACAATCATCAAAGACACTTCATTCAATCCAATAAAATATGAGTTTTGACAAAATAATTGAAAAGCATTCCCTAATATGAAATTAGGCTAACATGGTCTCCATAATATCATTAACAATCAAATAAACCATTTATACAAAGAACGGAAGAAATCAAAGTGACAGAAAATTGAATATATGACTTCTCTTCTTTGCCAAAATCTGGAATTTTGGTGTTGATGTGCTATTTTGCCCAATCTTGATGATGATCCTTGTCTTCAATCCTTCCTCGATGCTCCAAACATGTGTTCTTCACTCAAGGATGGTGTTTCTACAGGTGGTTGTCGTCTCCTCTTAAAGATGGAGGCTTAATGATGTTTTTATAGTCCAAAAATCCTAGGTTTAATGAAGCCTCGAAGATTGCCTCGGATTTCAATTCCCACGAGTGCAGGAATTATAGATAGAAATACTCTTCATTTTCTGTTATGATTTCCCACGTTTGTGGGAATTTGCCTTTGTCCCAGATGAACTCCTCTTGTCTTCTCTTCTTTAATCTCTTGTTCATCCTCCAAGTTGCTCCCTCTTATTTCTTACACAAAAATAATCAATTCTTACCCTCAATTAGCATCAAACACACAAGAACAACACTAAAAATCAAACATAATGAAAACATGCAAAATGAATCCTAAACTAGAACAACAAACAACAATTATGCTAAAAAACACATGCCAATTACCTATAAAAATATATCCTAATGCATACCTATCAGCTTTGATACCACACTTCAACCAAAAACCTTAAGGCATTGGGTTTATGGGTCATTTCCACTTATATGTCCCTTACTAATTCTATCTCTTTCCAATGTTAAATTCTTACTCACACTTGACATCCCAACACTTACTAACTTTTACAAAATAATATTAACGTACTCCTCCACCTTTAATGGCAAAAAGAGATATTTTCCTGTGGATTTCCCATTGAGAATCCGATTGTTTAGTAGCTGAACCAAACTTTCAGTATTTAACACTAGAAGCACCTACTACAAAGTGCCCTTCAACACCTACAGTAGGGTGACTCCCACCTGAATCACACATGCAATTGAACAGTTACATAGCTAAAAGCATATAAGCTTTTATACTTAAGCAAAAGACATAGACTTCCTTATAATTTAAAAGAATTTTGAAAACAATTCCTAATTTTCAAATTATTGGAAAAAACTCTTTTTAATTTTTAGCTTTTTAGAAAAACTCCTTGTCTTATATTTTAAAAATAATGATGAAGTATACGCAATATGAATACCGAACATAGGCCAATAAAATATCACTAATACGATGACCTAACTTGGCTCTTAAACTCAATCCTGAATAAATTAAATTAAATTTAAATTTAACTCGACTTCAATAATGTAAGATGATTATAATAAATTATTAGTTTGAGTCGATTCGAGTTTAAAAGATAGGCTGAATAGTCATATAAGTAACATTTGATTATTACACGTGTAATATTCATATATAATGTATTTTGTTGTTATTTTATACAACTTTGAATTAGGACTTCTCTCTCTATGATTATGTTCTGACCTCTCGCTACCTTTACTATCTTTTTACCCCTTCCTCTTTTAGAAATCACTCCTCCCCACTCCTTACTCGACTGGTTCATGGTGGCAGCGACCTCTGCCTCAACAGCAGGCCTTCTTCAAGCCTCCCATATGGAGCAAAGTTAACCCTTGTTCTCAAAGGAGGACTCCTCTTCACTTTCTAGGGAGTCTCTTACAGTCAAAGCTGGTGGCAACATATTGGAACTGAATCTAAATGGGGGAGGAAATTCAACAGAGCCTCGCCTAGTGGGAGATTGGCGCTAAATTTTTCTGAAGACACACCACAAAGTAGCTTTAAAGCATTATCAAAACATGATTCAAGATTGCATCATCACTTCTCCAATGGAGCTCCTCCAAGTAGGCATGAAAGCTTTGTCCACAGCCTTCATTAGTTTCTTTTGGTCTAAATGCCCTGCTTTCCAATAGTGAATGTATGGGCAAAATCACTTTGGAGTAAAAAGGGACTAGAAAAGGTTGTGCTAATGGAGGAAGGAATATTTTTATTCAAGTTCTCTGAAGCTTCCAATTTAGATGAACTTATTGAAATGAGAACCTAGCACATTGGGGATCAACCGATGTTCATACAAAAATGGAGGTTAGGTATGGAGCTTGATAGGGATAACATTGTCTTGCTTCCATTGTGGTTTCAATTCCACAATCTTCAGATGGAGTTTGAGATAATTGAGGGGCTGACCTTTTTGTCTATCTCTTTGGGAAAGCCTCTCTACATGGGTCGTCAAACTGTAACCATAGATAGTTCTGCTATGCTAAGGTATGTATTGAAATACCTAGAATTTCTATATGTTCTAGTAAATTGTCTATCTTAAGATTAAGTGATACCGGTGAATTAGAGAAGTTTGACATTCATATCTCCTACCCCTAGAAGCCGATTAGCACCTCTAAGAAATGGATCCCTACTGGTAGAATCTTCAAATCTGCCTGGCATGAGGAGTTAATGGCTGTCGAACCTATAAATGTTTCACGTGAGCAAGTAGCAAATTAAGTTGTTGAAGGAGGTGATGATGAGAATTTAGCTCCCATTAGTATCCATAACTCCTTACCTTTAAGGAGAGTAGAAGATTCTCCACAGATTGCTATTGAAAATGATAAGGGAGATGATTAAGTTTGTCAGTTTAATGCTGATACTAACCCCTTGATTGAAGACTTTTCTAATTCTAGGAAGAAAATAATGGCAGTAGTAAACGTAAGTAGTAATGTGAATTTGGTCATGAAGGAGGTAAAATAGTTGATATTAGTGATGGAATTACTGACTTAAAAGTAGAGCATACACCAGCTTCTCTAGATAAAACAGTAACTAATCCTCCACTTGAAAGTGCTGAGGACTCAACTGAACTCTATGATCAGGGTCTGTAGCCTACTAGGGAAGAAGTATCTACAGCTGTGACTATAGAAATTGAATAGGGTGCTACTAAAAATGTTAGGGCAGATGATGTTGTTTATGAAATAAAACCTATAACTCAAATAGCAAATGAGGTCTTTTAGGTGTAGAAAAATAATCCCAAGAGAAAATTAGTGAGGAAGAAGAAAGTTAATAACAAAGGGGACTCTCCCAACCATGACAGCCTTAGTCTAGAATTTTAAAGGGCTAAATGACTCTCTCAAAAAGTCCCTTGTGAAAAACAAGGTGAAGGGAGAAGAAGCCTTGCATTATTGGTCTTCTTGAAATAAAACTTAAAGATCATCTTTGACTATTGGGTTATAAGTTTCTTGATGCGGACTGGGATCTTATTTCCAATCATAATGCATACTATAATGGTCATATTATATGTCTCTACAACTCGAATGTTATTAGAGTACGGGCAGTGGAAGAAATTGATCAGTATATCCATTTACAATGTCAATAAGGAGGTATGCCAATTGTTTTTAACTTATCCTTAGTCTATGCTTCTAACTTTGGCTTTAAAAGAAGCAAACTATGGATGGACCTGCACCATTTACAACATAATATTCAACATCCTTGACTTGGTACTGGGGATTTCAATTGCTCATTAAACTCATTTGAAGTAGAAGGAGGAAGAAGTTTCAATCTCGGACTAATAAGGGAACTCGTTAGCTTCTTATTAAACACAGATTTGGCTTATTTGAATTCAATAGGTAGACTACTCACTTGGACCGATAATCAGTAAGGAAGTCTTCTCATAAGGAAAAAATTAGATCGATGACTAGTTAACTTAGTCTAGCTAACCCAATTTCCCAACTCCTTTATGCAATTAGGATAAAATCTGATGTCAGATCATGCTTATATGTTAGTGCAAAGAATTGTTGAAAGAAGAATTGTAGGATCTCCTTTTCGGTTCTTCAATGTTATTGTATAGATGGATAGTTTCTCAGAAATAGCCTACAAATGTTGGAATCATAAAGTTGAGGATTTTAAATCCTATCAGATGATGCAAAAATTAATAATGGTGAAGGTCCCCTTAAAAGCTTTATGCATAAGAGAAATCAGAACTTAAAAACTCTTAAGAAGAAGTTGATTGAAGAATAGAAAATTGCTATGAATCCCCCCCATAACACAGAATATAGATTAGTCGAGGTAAGAAGATTACAAAAGTACCAAAATGCCCTCAGTCTTCATAACTCCATCCTCAAACAAAAGGCTATATTTCATTGGTTGAAAGAAGGGGGACTCCAACATGAAATTCTTCTACTCCTCCTTACTTGCTAGGAGGAATGTCAACAAAATATATAAACTTCAAGATCGTAGTGCGACTGAATATACTGATCTGAATAGCTTATAGGAGCTTTCCAGAAACTACTTTATGCAATTTATGGGCACTGTTTGATGGTTCTTTGATTGTTCTATTAATTGAGATATCAAGGAATATATGGTATCTCTATTCACTGAGCATGACATCAAGAGGGTACCGTTTAGCCTCCATCCTTCAAAATCACTTAGGGTTGGTGGGTTTACTGTATTGTTTTTGCAGAAATCATGGGAAGTCATAAACAAGCTCTTCACTGAGGTAGCATTGCAATTCTTTACTTCCTCTAAAATGCTTTAAGAAATTAATCATACTTACATCTGCTTGTTACCTAAGAAGCAAACTCCTCAGAGGATGAATGACTTTAGACCTACCTCAGGAATCATTATTTCTACATAAGGGGCTTTCATTCTTGACAGAAACATAAGGGATAATATTCTGTTTAGACAAAAATTGTTGAAGGACTATAGCTCATGTAAAAATCCAATAATCTACCTAAAATCAATTTCTTTAAACCTTTCGACCTAGCTAGTTGGAGGTTTATACAAATATGCCTTGAAGCTTTGCAGTTACCTCATCGATTTGTTAATTGGATAATGACTTGTATCCCCCCCTCTAATTGTGCTTAAGAATGGTATTCCAACTAAGACTTTCAAATTCTACTAAGGGGACTTATTTATTCACTCTTGTAATGGAAGGCTTGTCAAGATTGATAAGTAAGTTGATCTCATTCAATAGAATATTCCAATTTCACTACAAATGTAGTGCAATCAACCTGACTCATCTAATGTATATGGATGATCTCATGCTTCTTTGTGGGAACGATCCTTATTTTATCAATCTCTTGATGAATGTTTTGAACATATTTGAGAAGTGGTCAGGTCTGAAACTGAACACTAAGAAGAGTAGCCTTTACATATCTGTAGATGTCAGTAATATTACTAAAGTAAGAAGAGTAGCTGGTTTAAATGTTCATTCAACATGTTTTTACTACTTAGGTGTACCAATCACATCTTCTAAGCTGAAATATCATGATTGCTTGCCTCTCATAAAAAGGATTAAATATAGAATCATTGCTTAGCAAAATAGATTTCTATCTTATACTTCTAGACTTACTTTTATTATTTCAGTTTTAAGCAGCTTACATTTACACTGGATTGCCCATATTGCACTGCCTAAAAGGGTTACTAAAGAGATAAAAAAGGATTATGAAAGCATTCCTATGGTTAGGCAAAACAGAGAATGCTAAAAAGGCAAAGATTAAATGGAGTAAGATTACTATCGTAAGAAGTTTGGAGGACTTAGGATTATTTCTAATACTACCATGCAAAAGGTTCTAATGGGAAAACAAATTTGGAGGCTCTATACAGATCAGCTGACACTTTGGATCAAATGGATCCATGAATATCACCTCAAAAACATCAATTTTTGGCAGTCTACTAGTTCAAGGGAGTTCTCTTTCAGATATTGGGACTAAGGAGCTCTATTTATTATTGTATTAAACATAGGATTGGCAATGGTGAAAAAACATGTATTTGGTTTGATAATTGGCTAGATTTTAGTCACTTATCTGTAATCAAGAGATTCTGTATTTGAGGAATAGAATTCCTTTGAGTCTTAAAGTTTCCAAATTGATAAGAAATAGTACATGGAGCGGGAATTTCAGAGGATTTGACTCTCTTATGAATCTTTTCCCTAAACTTAATGATGCGGAAAATGATGGCGTTATCACTTGGATTCTCAATCCAAGTGGTAAGTTCTCTAATAAATCTTGTCATTTGCTCTTCACTCACTACTCAACTAAGGTTCCTTGGTATAACCTTCTTTAGAAACACTCTTTAAATCCTAAAGGCTCCATGATCACATGGCTAGTTATTAAAAATAGAAGACTGTGATTTAATGACAAGGAAATGTAGATACCATCTATGTATTTTATAAGATGGAAATGGAAGATTGAGACCATCTTTTCTTCCATTTTACATTCTTGAAAGCAATATAGAGCATGATCTTACATATGATTCCAAGTAACAACTATATATATAATTGGGAATGTACTTTGAACTGGGGCATTTGAAGCTCTAAGCAGGGTATGTTAAACGCTATATTCTATAAGGTAGCTTTCACCACTATCATCTACACTTTTTGGAAGGAGAGAAACAACAAACGATTTACTAACTCATAAGAAGGAAAGTATAAGCTAGCTGACAAAATTGTTAACTGGATTTAAGCAGCAATCTTTGCTAAAAATTTGAAACACTCACTTTCTTCTAACATGATATCTAGATGGAAATTTTAACTTGATACTATGATAAGTTTGAATTATTCCCTGTAATGTAGCTTCCTTTTTTGTATATTTAGCTATAATGCTTGTATATAGGCTAGCAACATAGAAATCATTGTAATGTTGTTTTTTAGTTTTGTCTATAGTAATGAAAAATTCATTCTCAAAAAAAGGTCTAAGATAAGGAAATTTTCTAAAAAATTAAAAGTTTTTTTTCAAAAATTTTTAAGATTAAGAAATTTTTCAAATTTCTTAAGTTATAGGAGAGATTTATTTCTTTGCTCTTATACTTATGTGTAAGTATTAGGCATAAAAACCATGTCTAATCTATCTTTTAAGATAAAACTATGTTGTGCGTTGTATAGGCATAAACATCTTCATTTGGGAAACATGCCATCATACAAGAAATTTATTGTGAAATATGCAAAGATTTTTAGTGTTCTTGGAATTGCTTATAATCGAACTAGTGATAGTTTTAAGTATCCCTAACGTTGAGCATCCAGAAACGGCTGCTCAATTTCATCCAATTTCGTAATGTCTCGATAAAGCTTATGTCCAAGATCATTGTGAATCATCTGCGACCTTGGTTCCAACAATTTATAGTGCCTACTCAAAGTGGTTTTCTTCCGGGCATAGGTACTTCTGATAATATTATTCTTGTTGAAGAGACTATTCACTCTTTCTCTTAAAAGAAAGGGAAACGTGGCAGTTTGATGATGAAGATTGATTTCGAAAAGGCTTATGATCGTATTGATTGGGAGTTTTTGAGATGGATTCTTCAAGATATGAGATTTCCTTCTACCATTGTGTCTCTTATCATGTTTTGCATTACTTCTACCGAGATGAATTTTCTTTGGAATGAGGAAGTCACTAATTACTTTAAACCATCTCGGGGTCTCCGTCAAGGTGACCATTTATCTCCTTATCTTTTTGTTTTATGTCTGAATAAGATTTCTTTCTTGATTGAACAAGAAGTAGCGGCGGGTGCCTAGAAGCCTATTAGTTTGTCCAAGGGCGGGCCTACTATTTCCCATGTGATGTTTGCTGATGATTTAATCTTGATGGACGAAGCTTCAATTAAACAAAGCAAAACCATGCTCGCCTGTTTAGATACTTTTTATGCTTTTTCCGATGCAAAGGTTAATGTCGCTAAGTCTAGATTTTATGTTTCCTCGAACACTACAAAGACAATGGTAAATGACATTCAAAGGTGTACCGGTATTGCTCCATGTGTTGATCTTGGATTGTATCTTGGTGTTCCCCTTCATACACAGCATGTTTCTCCAAGAATATACGAACATATTCTAACGAGGATTAAGAAGAAGTTGACTACTTGGAAGGCTGATCAACTCTCGCTTGCTGGTCGAGTCACTCTTATGCAATCTGTCACTTGTACTATAGCTACGTACACTATGCAAACCACGCGACTTCCTATCGCTATATCCACTGAAATTGACTCTCTCAATAGGAAATTTCTTTAGGATTCAACGGATAATAAGCAGAAAGTGCCGCTACTTAAGTGGGATATGGTGTGTCGTCCACGTACGAAAGGTGGCTTGGGTTTTCTAAAAAATGCAGATATTAACTTGGCTTTGTTGGCTAAGCTTGGTTGGAAACTTGAGTCAAATGCTAACGGTTTATTGGCTCATGTTTTAAGGCTAAATATTTTCTAGGCTCCATATTTTTGCAATCGCCATTAAAATCTGTCGCTTCTCATACTTGGAGGAGCATTTGTGCTAGTAAGAATATTGTTCAGACTAGTTGCTCCAGATTGGTTGGGTATGGTGATCAAACATCCTTTTGGTTTGATAAATGGCTAGATAACTCTGAGTTAGTCTTGTTAATTGATCCAAATTCCCTGCCCCGTTTGCAAGATGTGAAAGTATCTAATTATTTGGACAACGAAGAAGCTTTTTCGGGATATTGTGAACTCCTTCCCCACAGCAACCCATAATCTTCTCTCTCTTTTCATGCCTGTTCGTGCAAAACCGAACAAGACTATTTGGTTTGCTTCTCCCTCTGTAGTGTTCTCGATAAATTCAGCTTATTATCTTCTACTTGGGACATCACAAGGGAATTTCAACTGGAACTTAGTTTGGAAGAAGAACTTGCTCCTCACATCAAGTTTTTCTTGTGGCTTGTAGTTCATAATCGCTTGTTGACACGTGCAGCTTGTGTCTGACGCCATATCATTACTATAGCCAATTGCCAAGATGTGACGATCCTTATGAATCAATTTTACATTTATTTCGAGATTGTCCAAGGTCGTAGGTCATCTGGTCCTCTTGGCTCCAATGTCGTTGGTTAGATGTTTTCAATTCTTTATCTCTTATTGATTGGATTCGTGTTAATTGTTGTAACTCTTCTTTCCTTGTTGCTAATAATATTCCCTAGGCTAACCTTTTATGTTATACCTGTTGGTATATATGGCGTTAGTGTAATTGTGTTGTTTTTGAGCCAGAGTTTATCTGTCCCTCCCATGCTACTAATATCATTTGTGCAAGTGTGCAGAATTTTTGCTAATATAGTACGATGCAAAAGGCCTTGATGATAAAACAAGATATACTAATTGCTTGGAGTCCACCACCCACTACTTGCATCAAAATTAATGTGGATGCCTCAGCACCCACAAATCCGGGAGAAACAGTGACTGGAGGCTTTGCCAGGAATGCTAAAGTACGTTGGCTGTGCAGTTTCACAAGGAGATTGAGTTGGGGGAACATTACGAGTGTTGAATTGTTCGGAATTTATTTTGGACTACCTTTGGTAGCTGTTAACAAAGTGAATGACAACCTTTATCCTACAGATAAATTCTATCCAATTATTCGTGCCTGTAAGGAACTGCTTAGTCACCCTTGGCAATGTCGTGTTGTGTATACTTATCGCGAAGCAAATATGTGCGCTGACTACTTGGCTACTTGGGCTTCTGGAGGCTCTTTTGATGTACTTACTTAGAGAACCCCCTAGACAGCTTCATCATTTTCTTTAGGAGGATCTTTTGGGTGTTGATCCCTGTTGCAACCTAACAATTTTTTGATTTCTCACTTATACCAAAAAAATCCAACTCTTGTCAAGGATAATTTTTATTTATAAAAATTAATTCAAATAAATGAAATCTAAATTGCTTTTATATACTCAATAGTTTTAAAATTGAATATTTTATCTAATCCTAAAAAAAGATTACACAATCATCCTTCTCATGTAAAAATTTAATATTTTAAAATTTATTTTCGACATCATCAATTCAAAATTCAATTAATAATAAGTGGTTAATAACTAATAATTATAAATAAATTATAAAAATATATTTAAGTATTTATTAAAAATTTCATAAATTATTATAGAAAATATTTTAAAACTAACCAAATAAATATATTGCTTGAGAAAAAATATAGCTATCGATCTAAAAAACTAGGATTAAATATTAAATTAAGATAAATTCAAGAATAGGAAAAAGGTTCTTGGGGAATCTTTTATTTGGATCTAGTTTATTTTCTAGTTGTTTTATTAACTACCTTGACTGGCTATCTCTTATTTAAGGAAAATTAATATTTGTTTTATTATAGGGGATGAAAAGTGAAGGTTATATTAAATTAAATCTTTATTGGTTAAAATCATGAATTCAAAAGAAAAAATATAGATTATTATAGTGAATAAGGCGAGATCAAACTCTAAGTTTAATTGTACAAAAAAGCTTAAAATTTACTCAATTTTGTAACACTAACTCAAACATTAAAAAGTGATGTCAAAATGCTCAAACTTTCAATTTATTACAAAAATAGCTTGACGTTAACTAACATATTTAAAGTTTTTATCATGTGATTTTTTAAGTAATTATTTTATTATTTAATAATATAAAAAATGATGGTTTCCTTTTGGTTTGAGGGGAATGATCTAGTTCGGATTTCACTAGTTCACTTTCCCACTTTGACTTCTCTCATTTATGTCGTCCCTTCAGCTTTTTTAGCTTCTTCCAAAGCTGTGTGTCAAAATCAGTGACTTTCCTGCTCTCACAACAATGGTCTTTCCTAATGATTCATGCTAAGTAAAAAGTCTAAAAAACGAAAGCAATTTGCAGTCGAGGGTGGCCTCGAATGCTGAAAGATTTCCTCGTAGATGATCCAAATTCTTGTTCTTCAACAGGGTTTAAATCATTTCCTAGAAAACCACATAGCTCTAGTAATGCTTATCCAAAGCTTATCAGGAGCACCTCAAAAGTTGCTTCAACTACATTCTCCGCATTCCATTATAATCAATGCCGTTAAGAACATTCCTTTCACCACCTTCGCGAGGTCATTGTCGATTCTACCAAGAATTCAGGAGTGTCAATAGCAAAATTGTTTGCTAATGTTAACTTAGTTGTCTTGCTTGATCACTTGACCACTGGAAGGTTTTGTTGGACTGTGTCATGTCTTAGGAATAAAGAAGTTTCAACATATTCCTAAAAACAAGGCGGATTTCGAAATTTATCATTTGCAAGTTTATCTGTAGAAAACAATTGTAGCTCATAGAACTAGAAACATCCATAAGGAACCAATGTTGATACATAGTATTCGAACTGGTTATAAATTTAGTTCAGTTATGTTGTTTTATTAGACCAAAAGGAGTAACAGTGTAAACCCGGTAAAGCCAATACATAGTGGAACAACTGGCTAACTACTGAATAGGATTTTTTTAAAGCCTAAAATAAGCTAAAATTCTTAACGTCTTCTTCTTATGGCATATCCACCTTGTACCTATACCATGATGATCACACTAATTAAACTCCAAAGTTCACTAAGCTAACCCCTCATAATAACCAATAAAAGTAGTTCGGATTGTCTCTGTTTAAGTTATACTGGCTAACCAACTCCACTAACTTTGTTCACCACCTGCACCACCATCGAGCTCAGAAAGTACCCAAATGCCATCGAGCACCAAGAGATTGCTGTGCTTAATGACTTCATTCCAGTCGAGTTCTATGAGTAAAAATGTTTCTAGCAGTCTAACAAGAGTAAATACATCAACAATTCCAAAGACACAGTACTGAAATCTTAGCCAAAACACAGTGATAGGTATGTTGAAATTTTTGAGATGCAACTTTGCAACTTAACTCATATGTTGAACTGAAAGTAAAGTGCCTATATATAGGCTACAAAGAAACTAAAATGCAGAAAATCAGGGCATTATCAGACTACAAAATCACAACATAAATATTATACTCTAACTAACTTATACTACCACTAAATTACAACATAAATATTATATTCTAACTAACTTATACTACTTTGATCACAACTTAATTAATTAACATTATTTTATTTTATTTTATTTTGAATCAATTTCCAACATCCTTCCTTGATTCAAAATCTCATACTTGCAATTGTCTTGTTAGAGCACCTCTCTCTAATGTCCATTGAAGCACTTCTCTTTAATTATTGATGCACCTCTCATCAGCTCTAACTATTGATGCACTTCTCATCAATTCAAATTATTGATGCACTTCTCACCAATTTCATGCCATAAACTTCCTTGGAGCACCTCTCTCCAATTTCAAAAAGGATATTCTTCTGCTTGTACCAAATTTACATTCATGTAAGATTCTGCCTCTAAGAAGGACTTCCCTGCCAAGCTTACAGTGCAGGTGTTTGTTTGTAGCATCATTGCAGCCTTCGGAGGTCTTATGTTCGACTATGACATTGGCATATCCGGTGGTGTAACATCAATAGATGATTTCTTGGAGAAATTTTTCCCAGTTGTTAGGAAGCACAAGGCAAGAGAAGACAACTACTGCAAATATGACAATCAATTCAACTTTTTACCTCTTCACTCTATCTTGCAGGCTTTGTTTCTAGTTTTGTCGCTTCAGTCATCTGTAGGAAGCTGGGTTGGAAACCAACAATCCAAGCTGCCTCTATCTTCTTTCTTCTTTTCTCACAGACCTAAAATCGAAAGGGGCTCTGATACTATGTTGAAAATTTTGGGATGGCACTTTACAACTTAACTCATATGTTGAACTGAAAATAAAATGCCTAAGTATAGGCTACAAAGAAACTAAAATGCAAAAAATCAAGGATTACCAGCCCAAAAAATCACAACATAAATATTATATCCCAACTAACTTATATAACTTTGACCACAACTTAATTAATTAACATAATATTATTTTATTTTATTTTGAATCTTTGCAATAAGGTAGAGGCTGTGTGGAGTCAACCATGTTGCACCCAACAGAGTCACTCTCATGTTGCTTATTAGTACATTTATCTTCTTAGATAACTAGTTCACATAAAGGACATAAGCTGGAAATGGACCTGTGTTCTAAAAAACAACATGAATATGTACCATATTATAGAAACCCTAAGTTTAGTGTTTGGCTAAATAGAAAACAAGAATGAAAGATAAGAAAGAAAGTGTTTGGGAGAGAAAAAACTACTCTCTTCTGGTATTTCTTTTTTTTCCATTTTTTCCAATTACATTTTCTGGATGTTTATACAGGAGAATGTAAAGAAGAAGAAGGAGGAAGAATAGCATGCTACTATTTACATGACTTAACACACGAGCATAATTACTCCAACAACTTTAACCAACTTCTAACTTCCCTAACAACTTAACAACTTTTCCCGCCAATAATCCTACATACACATTTCACTTTTATTCTTCTAGAAGTTGGAGAGTCTAAAAGACCAATTGTTGAGAAGAAAAATATGGAGAGGGTTGATGAAACCTTGTTGGAAAATGCGGCGGGCCTAAAATATGGAGGAGTGCATGAGAGAGAGAGAGAGAAATATTGAGCTTCAAATAGAAGGTCCACCGTCAAAATGCCCTTAGACATTTTGATTTGGCTCGTTATAGGCTTATAAGTGCTTCTCTTCTTCTTCTTCTTTCCAATGTGGGACATTCCCACTTCAATAATCCAACACTCCCCCTCAAGTCTAACTGGCCTGGCCCAGTTGTGGCTTGCCTTCAATTTTTCTATTTTTTTCTTCTTCTTGGGCTCCTTTTTTTGTTGACCTTTGTGCCTAGGCTTGTGTTCACTTGGAGTAGGTCACAGATCTATGTCTGAGCTTGTATTCATGTTGAACCTCAGAGGCCACAGGTCTATGATGCCTGGGTCTTCCTCACTGAGTCTTTCTTCACTGGACTTCAGGTATTGGGCCTTCAATCTTCCTCACTGAGCCTTTTTTTTTAGAATTCATTGAGCCTTGGGCTTCAGGTATTGGGCCACAAGACTTATCTGGTCTATGAAACCCAATCTGCTAGGATCTTTATGGGCCAAAACAAAGTTGGTGTGCTCCAATACTATGTTGGAAAATGCGACGGGCCTGAAATATGTAAGAGTGCATGAGAGAGAGAGAAAGAAAGTATTGAGCTTCAAATAAGAGGTCCACCACCAAAATGCCCTTAGGCATTTTAATTTGGCTCCTTATAGGCTTATAAGTGCTTCTCTTCTTCTTCTTCTTTCCAATGTGGGACATTCCCACTCCAATATT
>JAOQMS010000007.1:1546499-1563522 GCA_027563885.1 Erythroxylum longipes
TCATTAATCAAAATTTCTATTTAATTATTTCTATCAAATTAAATATATATTATAAATATTTAATTAATAAAATTTTCCGACGGTTATAATTTAAATATAATGAAAATATATATTTTTAAAAAATTTAATCAAATATTTTACCGACAGAAACATCCATAAATTCCGTTGGTAATGTCTACACTATACTGACGGACAAAAATTCCGTCGGTAATTATATAGCTTATTTACCGATGGAAATAACATTACCGTTGGTAAAGTTACCGACGGTATTAAAATATTTCGATGCTAAATTTACATACGGTTTAGGAACTTACCGTCGGAAAATAATTTTCCGTCGGTAACTTACGGACGGAAAAAGTGTGATGGTCGGTAACTTTTCGGTTGAAATTACCGACGGTCATTTGATTCCGTCAATAAGAAAATTTCCTTACCGTCGGTAAGGTTAGCTACGGTCGAATCTAAGACGTTTTTGTTTGTCGATATATTCTGTCGGTAATTTTTAATACCGACAGAATATTTGTATAATACTGACAGAATATTTGTCATTTCCGTTGGTATTTTCCGTCGCTAACTCACTATTTTCTTGTAGTGCAAAAGAAATCCAAAACTCTATATGTAGTATTACAAAGGAGGTTAGTACATGACTGGAGTAAAAAATTTCTAGCTAACTATAACTCATACATATTAAGAGTCCTAGCAAAATACAACTCCTATACAACTAAGCATATGACTTAATTACTAAGTATTTGACTTAGTCAAATGACAACTAATATACACCTAAGTGTATGTATTCAATTTGAATAAGTAATTGACTTAAGTCTTAATCTTGAAGCTTGTAAAAAAAATTCCCTTTTAGCAATTTGTTTTGATTGGTCAAATCAAGATTGATTCCTAAAAATACTAGTGAAAAAAAGTTAATTGTATTAAATTAATGTTTTGATTTTATTGGCTCACTTACTTTGTTTAGAGAGTGCAGACAAGACTTTCCTGCTTGTATGTTAGCCTGGTTTGAGGCCTTGTACCTTTTGAATTTCTTCATTAATTTAATTTAATTTTTTTAAAAAAGAAAAAACCTTATAGACCCATTCAGTGTACAATACTTTGCACTAACTTGCAACTTAGCATTCCGTAAGGTTTAACTGTAATGAATAATTGTACATGGAAGAGTAGGGAAATTAGGTATAAGGGTTGAGTTTCCAATGAAATTGCAGCCTAAAATCTAAATAAACAACGAAACAGGAAAAGGAATACTGCCAATTAATGACTAACGATAAAAGAAGAAATGCAGATTGGATTTATTTATAATACATACATGTAAATACACATGCTGAGACAACAGCTTGAATATCCATGCTTTTATATTGTCTAAGTAGATTTTTCAATGTATAGTTGAAACAATAAATTAACTCTTTTATGAATCCTAATGAAGCCTGTTTCCAACTTTCAGAACCACATTTTGGCTTCTACTCCGCCATCCACTTCTTCCTGGACGTTTCAAGAGATGGGATGCTCTGTTCGTACCTAAAGAAATTGCCTGGATCCACTCTTGTCTTTACCTGCACCAATCTGTCAAAATTGCCTTTAAAGTACTTGATTCCCCAAATGCTAGCTTCTTCATAAGTTACATTATCAATCCCATTCACACCTAAATCTATATCCCTATAGTTGAGATATGAACTTCTTGGTGATTTCGACACATAAGGTGTCATATAGTCATAAAGCTGTCTAATTAGCTCCAAATTGCGTTCCCTTACTTCAACACTTCCGTCTTTCCAGTTGATTGAGTATTGGATTTTGTAAATGTTGCCTGCTCTATGTGGAAAGGGGGTTTCTGTCTCTGAAATCTGAGCCATTTTGCCTCCATAAGGATTAAAGGTCAATACTGGCTTTTGTAGTTGGATCATTTTCTTCCACAACCCATCAAGATCAATCTTAGATATAGGCTCATGCACATAATCTGATTTCTTCTTCAAGAACTTCTCTGTCTGAGAATGTCTCTCAAGCAAAACATCCAAAGATGTTCCCTTCGGATAATTAGACCAAAATAACACTGATTCAATCCAGCTCATTTCTTTGCAGTCATTACGCGATAAACCCAATTCAGGAAACTGATCATCCATTAAAGCAGTAAGCTTCTCTAAGGTACCAAGAAACAAGCCATTGAATTTGGCTTTGATTGTTTCCTGACCCCCTTTAATGACAGGAATCAATACCACCCTTATGAACAGGTTTTCATCTATTTTTTCAGCAACAAATTGCCAACGGTAAACAATGTCCGAAGCTCCTTGCTCCAATGTTTTTTCAATCCTAAAAACAGTCACAATTTCTGGGACAAGAACCAGCTTAATTTTCCATGAAACGATGACTCCAAAACTAGCTCCTCCGCCACCTCTTATAGCCCAGAACAGATCCTCTCCCATCGCTTCTCGATCCAAAACTCTACCACCTGCATCAACCACAACAGCATCCACAACATGATCAACAGTCAAACCGTACTTTCTCATCAAGTTACCATATCCACCTCCACTTAGATGACCTCCAACACCCACAGTAGGACACACACCAGCTGGATATCCATAAAGATTGCTC
Source organism: Erythroxylum longipes (assembly GCA_027563885.1). Classification (NCBI taxonomy): domain Eukaryota; kingdom Viridiplantae; phylum Streptophyta; class Magnoliopsida; order Malpighiales; family Erythroxylaceae; genus Erythroxylum; species Erythroxylum longipes. Next base: position 1,549,089 of record JAOQMS010000007.1, read on the forward strand.
TTTTCAGCAATCTTGTAATAAACTTCTCCCAGTGTAGCTCCTGACTCGACCCAAGCGCTTTCATTTTCTATGTCTACCCTGATTGATCTGAAATTGAACATGTCAAGAAGGACAAATGACTTGCTTGATACATACGAAAGGCCATCATAGTCATGGCCGCCACTACGAATCCGGACTTCAAAGCCGTGAATTTTTGAGCAGATGATTGTAGCTTGAATGTGAGAGACGTGGGTTGGGGTTACAATGAATAGAGGTTTAGGCGTGGATGGGGATGCGAATATGAGGTTTCTAATGTAAGATTGCAGAACAGGTGAGTAAGAAGGGTTGTTGGGGAAGTATGTGACTTGAGAAATTAGTGTTGGGGATTCTGAGGAATGATTAGAGAGGCATTGAAGGAGGGTTTCTTGGATTGGATCTAAAGTTGCCATTGTAACACAGAAGAAGAAGATTGGAAGCAAAAGGAGAGGTGGGTAAATTAAAGACCCCATCACATGGTTACAACAGCTAACTCCTTGTCGGAACAGAGGATCTGATTGCTTGGCTGGTCAATCGATTTAATCAAAAGGCAATGCTTGTAATTGGTTTTTTCAAGTGTTTAAAGGTGTTTGAAATGGTAGAGAAGTTCTAGGAGGGTTCCATTCTAGTGAAAAAGCAACAGATAAGTTACAGCTAGTTGGTTTCTTGTTGCCCAGTTCGAAGCTTCTTATGGAACGATGACACACCCTGGCCTTTAATGGCATTAAAGATTCGGGCCGTTTCGTGTGTTAATATGTCTTTTGACTATATCGTCAAACAAAACGTTAAAGTTCGCATTTTCTCTTCTTCATTTATCGTTAATAAATACAGAAGACAATGATTAAATGGGAAGCTTACTCTAAAATTAAGAAATTTACCAAAACTCAAATCTTACACCAACATTATGTGGTAATCAAGACATGCTAAATTTAGATAAGTAGACAAAAGATTGATACAACCCCTAGGCTATTATGAGAGCAAGTACATTATCTTTATGGTCTGGCTCAAAGAACTTTCAGAATTCCATGTACACGTTCAATGAGCAACCCATCCTAAAAAAATTAAGTATAAATCTGTTTGATGTTGTTAAGCCCAAGGACTCCAATGCTCCACAATCGAAGCTCAACATGAGTCCACTAAGCACAACGAAATCATTACAGAAAACTATTTCAAGGCAGCAAAACAGTACAACACAAAATTACAAAATGTAATTATTCACGTCACTTTTATTTCATTCTTTTTTACAGCTTTTGTTAGAGTTTGTTTTAGGTTGTTAGGAAGTTTGTTATGATTCCAAATTCACTTACATAAATTGTATATAAACCCCGTAGAAAAATAGAATACGTGAAAAAATTATATACTCAAATTCTCTTTGTCTTTATTTCTATATAGTATCAGAGCTCAGACTCTTGATACAGAAACCCTAATTTACCTAAAATGGCTAATGAAATTGAAGAAAATTCGAGTGCTATCCAAACAGAAAGGTAGATACCAGAGAGACGGGCCCTCAATGAATAAAAGGAGTTTTGCAAAGAAAGACAAGTTCTGTACTCACTGCCATGAGAAGGGACACACAGTGAATACGTGTTTCAAGATTTATGGAGAACCTGAATGGTTCAAATAACTAAAACAGAAGCGTGTAAGGGAAAGAGGAAGCTATGTTGGAGTTGTAGCTGAAAGTCCAATTGACATTGGACAAGGAAACTCGAGTGGTGAAAACACTGAATGGGAAACATAATTGAATGTTTTGAGCAAAAAGGTCCAGGAGCTAATGAGTTTAGTCAAGGGAAAAGGCTTAAACGAGGTTAATAACGTAGCATTCAACAGCTACGCAGGTATGAACTCTAATCTTAATGATAATGTTAGCTTCACGTATGACAACGATTTATGGATAGTGGATTAAGGTACATCAACTCATATGACTCATACTCATACCCTGCTCAGAAACACTGAAAATACCTCAAGTCTTGTAATGTTGCCTGATAGTTCTTTTAGACCAGTTGATCAAATTGGTAGCATAGCGATAACAGACACAATACACCTAGAAGACGCCTTATATATCCCTACTTTTCACTATAATCTTCTATCCGTAAACTTGCTAGGAACAATAATTTAGCTGTTATATTCATATCAAACACGGTTGTGTTGCAGGACTCGCAAACTAACTTCATCATGGCAAGCTGTGAAGAAATTGGTGGCATCTACAGATTCGAACCCTGTCATTTTCTACCACCAAATACAAAAAAGGGTCCATCCCTGAAATTCTATCTTGATGAACATTTTGTTTGTAACGCTATTGATACGTTTAGTTTATGGCATTTTCGACTCATTCATATATCTCCTAAAGTTCTAGGACACTTAAATTTTTGCAATTTTAAGACTACAAACAATTTCTTCTACGAAACTTGTCCTTTGGCAAAACAGACAAGAAAACCATTTGGAAAATATGTTATTTATGTGACCAGGCCTTTTGAATTGATCCACATGGACCTTTGGGGCCTATATGGAATACCAGTCCTTGACGGATCCACTTTCTTCCTAACCATTATGGATGACTTTAGTAGGGCAACATGGACTTTCCTTTTAAGCAGTAAAGCCCAAGTCCATAAAACCATTAGCACCTTTATTAAAATGATTGAAACTCAATTCAATCAAAAAAATTATGAAAATTTGAATGGACAACAATACTGTATTTGTTAATCATTCCAATAGATAATTATTTGAGTCAAAAGGAATTGTTTACTAGAAAACATGCATTTATACACCTCAACAAAATAGGATCGTAGAACGAAAACACAAACATCTTCTTCAAATAACCCGAACCATTATGTTTAAAGCCAATCTACCAAAATAATTTTGGGGGGACGCAATCTTAATCGCAACACATATCATTAATCGATTACTAACCAAAATTCTCTCTTGGGAAACACCGTATGAAAAGTTATACCTCAAAAAACCCACTTATGACCATTTTCGAACTTTTGGTTGCCTATGTTACGCAACAAATACAAAACCTCATAAGGAAAAACTAGAACCTAGGGCCACGAAATTTCTGTTTCTGGGACACGTGACCGATAGGAAGGCTTATAAACTTTTCGTTTTTAATACGCAACAAATAGTTTATAGTCGAGATGTTATGTTTCATGAGTTTTTATTTCCGTTCCAAAAACCAGAGAAGCCAAAACAAAACAAGCCCATCTTTGGACTTTAAGATCCAAATATTACATTCAACCCAAAAGAACAAAAGGACTCGGAAACACCAAACCTACCCGAAATCGTCATACCAGATCTAGAAACAAGACCCGATACCCCAAATCATAAACTTTCTCCATCTACCTCAATTACCGACCAAATCATCCCTCTATCCTCACCAACACAACTGACAGACACACCGTCACTACATCTACCCATCAAGATAAGCGTGAGAACACAAAAAAGACCCACATTCTTAGATGACTATGTCACCACCATACCAAAAACCTCCTTCGCCAATGCCACGATGAAGGGTTTCAAGGATACAACCCAAATCACCTTCTCAAAACACCACACAATACTACTAGCAAACCTATCCACTGACCATGAACCATTTTCTTACGAGAATGCAAAGCATGATCCATTATAGCTAGAGCCAATCCAAGTCGAAATTGAGGCCCTCGAAAATAACAAAACCTGGGTTCCAGCCTTATTACCACCCAGGAAGAAGCCACTGATGAAGAAATGGGTGTATAAAATGAAACGCAAAAAAGATGGTACTATAGATCGACAGAAAGCAAGACTTGTGGTTAAAGGATTTAAACAGACATAGGGTGTGGATTACTTTGATGTGTTTGCTCTAGTTGTAAAAATTCCAACCATCCGCACATTACTTGAAATCACAACAGCAAAGACATGGCCTGTCCACCACTGCGACATAAATAATGCGTACTTGCATGGGCACATAGAGGAGGAGATTTACATTACACCGTCGCAAAGGTACACCAAAGTACAACCAGGAGAGGTTTTAAGATTGCAAAAGTCGTTATATGGCTTAAAGCAGGCAGGAAGATGGTGGAACAAGGAGATTACATCCAAATTGATGAATTTCATATTCAATCAAATCGAATCAGATCACTGTCTTTTCACCAAAGGTACTGATGATCAATTCATTGCCCTAATTATTTATGTCGACGATGTCTTAATTACCAGTTCTAGTGAAGAACTGATTGTGATACTGAGGATTTATTGGATACTGCCTTTACAATTAAAGATATGAGTACTGTGAAATATTGTGTTGGAGTCGAGACAGCTAGATCAAAAACTGAAATGCTACTATCTCAACAGAAGTATATACATTACATACTTGCTGATATTGGTTTGATAGATCTAAAGGCCTATGGCTCAAGGTGTCAAACTCGATGTTGATGATAGTCCATTGTTAATTGATCCTGAGAAATACAGACGAGTTGTGGGACAACTCCTGTACTTGAATTTTACGAGACCCGATATTGCTTTTATCACTCAACAACTCAGTCAATTCATTGCTGCTCCTCGTGAAACACATTGTAAGTCACTATAGCATGTCCTGCGTTACTTAGCTGGAACGGTTTCAAAGGCATTGATGTATTCCAATATTGCAGATTCATCTCTCTATGATCATTCTGATGCTGATTGGGCAGGTTGTAAGTTCACAAGAAAATCCTTAACTAGATTTTGCATTTTCTATGGTCCATCTCTAATATCTTGGAAAACCAAGAAATAGCAAATGGTGAGCAGATCATCCGTTGAAGCCAAATACTGGAGTACGACAAGTACTTACTGTGAAATTAAATAGTTGAGTTACATTGTAAGAGACCTGCAAATCCCGGTTTCTCTTCCCATTCCACTCCGATGTGACAATATGGCAGCTGTTCACATCTCCAATAATCCGGTTTTCCACCAATGCCCCAAGCATTTAGACATCAACTGCCATCTTGTTCGTAACGCTGTCTGCGATGGTTTTCTTAGCACAAGTCACCTATCCTCCAAGTCCCAACGGGCAGATGCCTTCACCAAAGTTCTGCCTAAACACTCATTGTCCACGATTTTCGTCAAGTTGAGATTGCATACCATCCAACTTGAGGGGAGGTTGTTACGCCCAAGGACTCCAATGCTCCACAATCAAAGCCCAACATGAGTCCAATAAGTACAACGCAATCATTCCAGAAAACCATTTCAAGGCAACAAAGCAATACAACACAAAACAACAAAATGTAATTATTCACTTCACTTTTGTTTCATTCTTTTTTACAACTTTTGTAAGAGTTTGTTTTAGGTTTTAGGTTGTTAGGAAGTTTGTTACGATTTCAAATTCACCTATATAGATTGTATATAAACCCCATAGAGAAATGGAATAGGTGAAAAAAAATATACTCAAATTCTGTCTCTATTTCTACAGATGTTCATGAGTTAGAAGCCCATTGTACTGAAGATATTCAGATGATTTAGAGCATTATTTAATTAATGATTAAAGACTTTTTCATAATGTAATTTACAATTTGTCCATCATTGTAATCAGAAAAGGAACCTAGTCCAGGAAGCCAAGAATGGGAAAGCAGCAATCAGAAGCCTAAATAGCAATGGTGTGTCTCTGACACCACTAAGCTTATTTCTATTTTGAAACTTCTGTTTCCTCTGTGGCCCATCTTCATCACGAACTGGTGTTCCCTTGGGGACCTTACCATTCATTTTATCTAGCTCGTCCCATCCACCAAACCTGGTTTCCTCTTTGTTACCCTTCGTGAATGAATCATGATCTGTTCCTACCCATGATTGGCAACTCCCCCTTCTGCTCTCACCCTTGGTTTCTTCTCCTTTTCTCTCATTTCTTTTTGCTGTAACTGGTCTCTTCCTCACTTTGGTTCTACGTCTAGGTTTTGGCGAACTCATTGTACTTCCCCATACCTTATCGACCACAAGAGAAAGTGCCGTCTGCCCGAGGGGAACAGCTAAAGCCATGAGAAAAGCATTCGGTCCTGTACCCAGCAGCAATGATATGGCAACGGCAGGTAGCATCCAACCAAAAGCTTGAACTACCTGAATTCCATTGAAATAGTTGCATATACTACACCAATCAAGCTGAAGCTAACTATGATTCCAACCAAATTCAGATTTAATGGCTAGAACAAATTACTTAATTCACATCTCTACAAGCAAATTCCAGTTCCTCGTAAACATCTCAACATCACAAGCATTCATAATATTTAGAAAAACCAATTACTTAAATTCACTATCCACATACTACAAACGTAAACAAGGTGAAAGCTTTCTAATGATGCAAATTCAACTTGTCTTTTTAATTCCCATACCTTGAGAACCCAAAACCCATCTTCTTCTTCTTCATCATCAACGTCCAAAAAGGCACCACCACCGTCAGCAACATCATCGGACCACCAGGTTCTCCGCTTCCGTTTCCGCGCCCAATCTTCATCTTCATCAACGTCGAAGTCGAAGTCGAATCTGGAGCGTCCAGCCGACGTACTACGAGCGGCGCTCTTGGAAGACCAACGAGGACTACCGGCTGCGAAGAGACGATTAGAATAAGATAAAGTGTTGGGGTTCAGTGAGGGTGTGGAAGTGGAAGATAAACGTAGAAGAAGATGGAGGGAACGGGCATGGGTATGGGTATGGGTCCCCATTCCTTATCTTCGTTACCTTTTTCATCTAAAAGCTTTGTCCAAGACTTCCGTTTGCTTGCCATTTTCACCTTTTATTCTATGACATTAAATTATTATATATTTATATGGTTCTTTTAATATCATTTTATTATTGCATTACTCTCGTATTCATAGGCCTAAGGCATCTAACTTTGATTTTCTTTTGTTAGAGAATGTGCAAGAGTTACGAATTTTCATTGTTTTTGTTCCTTAAGCTTGAAGCCTAATTAAAAGATACATATAAGTGAAGACAATATCATATTTAGTGATTAAATTATATATATATATATACATATACATATAAAATATATAATGTAATGTTTTTCCAAATCAAGATGCTTAAAAATTGGCAAACAAAAATTTAAAAATAAAAATATAGAACTGATTTGATAAATAAAGTTTAATAAAGACATCAAGAGTATAATCTTCAAGTAAAATTGAAGTCAACGTGACTATAAATGATATAAAAATATATAAAAATTTCTTATAATTCCAAATATAAGCTCAACTTTGAACGAACTTGAATAAGTCTAAGTTTGTGCATGTTTGAACTTTTGATAAACCCATTCTTTGGATTAAGTTCGTACAAATTTGGTTCAAGGTCAATTGCATAGGACATTCCACAAACTCCTTTACAAAAGTCAACTAAAGCCAAAAAAAATAACTAAATACAAGTATTTTCCACTTCACAACATCTATTGGTAAGGAAGAAGGAGATAATATATCTTCAACACAATCAAAAGCTAGGATTCCACTATGACTTTTCAAAATGAGATTTCTATAAAACATATCAGAACTTCCAGAGATATAATGACATGATTGAATGTTCTATTAACTACTGAGGAGTGACATTGTAAAGTTCAATAGCACAAAACTATTTATAAAATTATTAACAATTATTTAGTTGTTTAAGGGATGGATACCACCATTTAAATTCTCTTTAAGAAATAACATTCGTTTATACCTTCAATCACTCATCGTAAAAAAACTACACCTATAAAAAATTATATGTAGGAACTTTAAAATAGATATCCTTTTTTTTCCCTAGTTGACTACTGCTAGTCAATTTTATTATACAATTCTTAGTTTGCAATTTGTAAACCTTAAAGATAACTAAAGAGATACACATCAATTCTTATGCTTAATATGAGTTGTCAAGAAATTGTCATAAAAATTAAATTAAAAAAAACAATTTTCTACATATTTTCCTTTATGTGGATAGTCATATTGATAACTGAATCTTCACTATACAAATTTTTAAAACAAATCTAAGTTTTAAACAATACAACAAGTTTAAATTGCTTTTTAAATGAAGAATATATTGAATGTTGTCCAAAAATAGTTGAGAGGCAAAGCCATCACAAGTACTAATAGACCGTTATAGTAAAGGAGTACAAAATGGAAAAAAGGAAATAACTAACATTGGTATTATAGAACTATATTGATGAGCAGTACGCATCGATTATCTAATCCTACCATGCAACCAAATCAGGGCTAGTGTCTATTCTTACATTCCTACTGCTACTACTTCCTGAAAATTCAAAATGATGTAGTTTCACAAAAATTCTGATTCGACCGCAATTGTTTCTAGCACAAGCAAAAATAGAAAAATAAACTCAAAATAAAAAATCAACACCAGAAATTTGTTAACACAGTTCGGCATACCTTGTCTATGTCTGCTTGACCCTCACCTAGCCTAAGACTTTCACTAATAACAATAGTTTTATATAAGGCTTTATTGAGTCGATTCACTCAATCCTTGATGCTATTCCTCATCCTCATAACCTGTGAAAGTAATTAACACCCAATAATATGACCACTCATGCTAACCTCAACAAAAGATTATCTCAACAGTATTTAATAATAAGGATGAAAATAAAATAACCCAAGTGATAGACACAATAACAAACATAAACAAAGATAACAATTGAGATAAAAAGCAACTCTCTTAAATATGTCGTTTCATCAACGAAGGAATGAAAAGTTGTCCACCAAGAACACTACTATAGTTTTTGGATATTATCACTGGAACACCTCACATATAGCAACTAAAAAATCACCAATAAATGTGAACGCTTCTTCACCGAAACGTTTCAAACATAGGAGTTGCGAAATCCATAAAAGTCGTTGGATTTTTTAGCACACTACCACCATTAACGACAGCCACCAAAAGATATACGAGCAAGACCCAATCAGCCCAATGAAAATCACACCATCGGCCAAGAACGATAGCTGCAAAGATCACAAAAGTTTCTGGAGTTTTCGCACACCATTAATCACAACCAATAGCCACAAAATCAACATGCCATCGACAATGAACAACCCAACAAAATAACGTATCCCTTGACAAAAACCATAGCTTCAATTCTGGATAATATCCTCATGAAATTAGCTGCAAAAGATCATCCAAGATGGCACAAAAATCCCAGCTACCAAGTCACAAGATGCCTATCGTTTATTCACCCAAAAACCAATAACAATGTAGCCCCACACATCACGTAAATCATAGCACCAATACAACTACAAAAATCACACAAAACTACTGGAGTTTTTCACATGAACAACATAAAGTCAAATGACATCAAGTGCACGTAACATCAAGTTTTTCAAGTTCACATAAGCACTTGGCAAATATCCAAATAAATAATAATCCAAAGTTAACAAAAACAACCAAGTTCTTTAAGTAAACACAATAGCCACAACCACTACATCATCAATTCTCCCCCTTGAGACAAAAAGATTCTAAAAAGCAAAACTAATAGTCACGGAGATACCTTGAAATCTCCCCTTAAATTGAACAGTTATATAAGATGAAAATAAACAATCATATATCTTCCCCTTGGGACAAAACAATGCCAAAACAAAGAATGTCTTTAATGTGATCAATCTCAGCGAATAAAGAAGCGTAAAAATCAGCAGTAGATGCAGTGGAAGAATTATACGCACACCAAGATGATAATTTACCACCAGTCAAAACACTAGCCAACATATTATTACTTACATCAAAGCCATCCGCATATGACTGATTGAATTCAAAAACCCCAAAAGTGCATTCAACGAATTATTATCAAACTTAATCACTCTCCTCCTCACATAAACTATATGAACATATATTGCCCAAATTCATACAAGTCATGATATAGAGAGAAAACAAGATAAAACTTGAGAGATCCAAATCATAGAAAACTCGAATCTTCCCATAGGTCTCCAAACAAACATCAACATTTTCTCGACATAACTCTACAAAGCAAAATCCAAAAGTAGAACTCTCAAATCATCAAGCGGAGCCTCATTCTCACATCAAATATACTATTCAATAAGTAAGGAAAAGCCAAATACACAACAATCAACTAAACCTTAGAAAACCCATAAATAAAAACTAAAAAATCTAGATGTTAACTACTTCGAACCTCCTTTTTCTTTTTTTAAGAAACAACATCAATATACTTCAAAAATGTAAAGCACACAGTTCCTGTGACCCTTGAAGAAATTCAAACTTGACCTTATTCCTAGTCACATTGTTTCTATCATCAGATGACGTTGATTTGCAAGAGATTTTAACCTGCATCATATAATAATTGTCTGTTGATCTTTTGCCACCAACCAAAAATTCTCCGTATCGGTCAATACCTTGCATTCATCACTAGTGAATTTAACCAATAATCCATCATCAAAAATTTGGCTTATACTCACCAAATTGGCTTTTAATCCATCAATGTGAAGCACATTCATAAGGTGTGGCAGTCCATACACGCATAGGGTCCCTCTTGCAATAATAGAAGCCTTCTTTCCATCACCAAAGGTAATGTGACCATCTACACAACTTTGATAGTCTATCAAGTAACTTCTTTCACCTGTCATGTGACGTGAGCACCCGCTATCAAAATACCAACCATTATATGAGGTAGCCCTCATGGACTTAAGAGCTACAAGAGTTTGTAGTTGACCTTTCTAACCCAAGTGTGTTTCGGTAACGTGGGTTGCTTCTTGAAATTCATAGAAGATTGTCTAGATTTTTTATTTTGACCTTCTGAAATATCATTTGTAACAACTGTAGCTATTTGGCCTTATGTGTCCAATTACCCCTCAAAAGTCACAAGTAGGTAGAAATTTTCGTTTCCTCCTTAACGTTTCTCCTTGAACAGATCTGGTTGTACTATTTTTCTCATCATTTGACTTCTGAAAGTCTCCTTTAATCTTACCAATTTCTAACAATTGTTCTAATTTTTCGATACCTCAATTTAGTATTCTTATTCCTTTTTCCATACTGACCAGCTTCAATTTTGTTTCATCAAGCTCATCTATTGTAGATAACAACTTCTTCTCAAGGTCTTGAATGATGTTCTTCATATTAGAGTTTTCCTTCTTTAGCTTTTCATTTTTCGTACATGTTTACACCCACTTTGCATACATTAACTCGTAGGTTAAATATCCTCACTTTTGTCTTTTGAATCACTGTCATCACAGTCATAATCTGAAATTAAACTTTGGATTGATTCATCTATATTTTTCCTAAAATTTTGGACTGATTTACTCACGATTTCATCATCAATTTCTTCCTTCTTAGTTGTTGTTAAGCAAGCAACTAGATTTTTGTTGTATAAAGCAACCAACACAGCACTACTCAGAAATTCTTCTTCACTACCATACTCACTTCTAGATTCACTTTCACTCCAAGTGCTTGAATAGGACTTCCCTTTTCTCTTCTTCAAAGTGTTAGTGCATTTCGCTTACACATGTCCGAAGCCTTGACATTTATAATATTGAGTTTTCTTCACTTTTCTTTCACCTTTTTGAGTTTTAGCTTGTTGTTTGAAATTACTATTTGATGAGCTCTTACTGTTTTGCCTAAAATTGGATCTACGATTTTTCAATTTTTTTAACCACTTGCTAAAATTTTTTATCAATAACTCCATATCCTCATTCTCATCGGATTCATCTCCTAAGTCATTCACGACTTTTCCAACCTTATCTTCAATGCCAATCCTTGGTTCTTCTCTCGTTTATCTCTTAAGAAATTCATCTCAAAGTTGGTAAGAATCTCAGTTACCTTATCCAAAGACAATTCGGTGATATCATGGACTTCTTTGATCGCTACAATTTTCGATATAAATATCGGAGGCAATGATCTCAATGTCTTCTTAACAAGTTTCAAATTCAAATATTGCTTCCCAAGTTGATGTTCTTGGTTTATTATGTCAAGTAGTCTCTCATGGAAGTCTCCAATAGTTTCACTCTCATCCATCTTAAGCTCTTCAAACCTCATAGTTAACATCTAAAGTTTCGAGGCTATCACAGATTTCGATCCCTCATGTATTGTTTGCAAAGTGTCTCATGCTTCTTTCGCTGATTCACACTCTGATATCATTAAAAAATGACCTTCATCAACTGCACTGAAGATGGCACGCATGACTTGAGAATTTTCAAGCGCTCTTTCTTCTTTAGCCTTTGTCCATTCAGATTCATCTTTAAGCACTATTTCTCCCTTTTCATTAGTTGTCACTGGATGTCCACTTATTTAAAATTGAGTTCCATGATTTTGTTCCTTGTGCATAAATGAATACTCTCATTCATGATTTCCATGCAGGATAATTAGAACCATTTAATAATAGTGGTATGGTGACAGATGCCCCTGCTCTTATGGCCATATTCGTGAAACAAGGATTTGCACCAACTTGATTTACCAAGTTCTAATTCGGTGACTCGCTCTGATACCAATTGAAAATTTGAAAGGATGCAGTTTTGCAAAAATTCTAGTTCGAACGCAATTGTTTCTAGCATAAGCAAAAACAGAAAAATTAAACAGAAAATAACAAATCAACATCATAAATTTGTTAACGCAGTTTGGCACATCACCTAGCTTAATACGTTCACTAACGACAATAGTTTTATACAAGGCTTTATTGAGCCTACTCATTAAACCTTTGACACTATCTCTCGTCTTCACAACCCGTGATAGTAATTAATATTCAATAATACGATCGCCTTGTGTTAACCTCAACAGAGGATTTTTTTCAACAATATTTGATAATAAGGACGAAAATAAAATAACTTAAGGGATAGACACAATAATAAACATAAACAAAGATAACACTTAAGATAAAAAGCAGCTCTCCTAAATATGTCACTTCATCAACGAAAGAATGGGAAGATATTGTCACTGGAACACCTCACACATAGCAGCTGAAAAATCACCAACAAACGTGAATGTTTCTTTATCGAAATGTTACAAACATCAGAGCTGCAAAATCCACAAAAGCTGCTGGAGTTTTTAGCAAACTACCACCATTAACAATAGCCACCAAAACATATATGATCAATACCCAATTAGCCCAATGAAAATCACACCATCGACTAAGAATGAGAGATGCAAAGATCACAAAAGCTTCTGGAGTTTTCTCACACCATTAATCACAATTAACAGCAACAAATTTAATACTCCATTGATAATGAACAACCCAACAAAATAACGCATCCCTTGACAGAAAACATAGCTGCAATTATGGATGATATCCCCATGAGATTAACTGCAAAAAGATCATCCAAGATGGCCTAAAAATCCTAGCTACCAAGTCACAAGATGCTTATCGTTTATTCATCCAAAAATTGATAACAATGCAGCCCCACACATTATGTAAATCACAACACCAATACAACTGCAAAAATCACACACAACTATTGGAGTTTTTCACATGGACAACACTACAAATGTTAGACCCCGTTACCGGAGTCTTACCTCATCATGCTTCATCTCTGATACCACGTCTGTTGGATCCCGTCTCCCCGGAGTCTAACCCTTGCATGCATGCTTACCTGGCTTACTTGTTTGCATACTTGCGAACCTGGCTCACTTACTGACTTGCATGTATTTTTACGTCAGACCTCGTTTCTGGAGTCTGACTCTTACTTGCATGCTTGCTCTGATACCATAATCTGTCAGACCCCGTTTCTGGAGTCTGACTCTTACTTGCATGCTTGCTTTGATACCACATCTGTTAGACCTCACTTCCCGGAGTCCGACTCTTGCTCTTCATGCATACTTCTTATCCTTGTTCATGTATACTTGCTCTGATACCATACCTGTCGGACCCCGAGTTTCGGAGTCTGACTCTTACTTGCATGCTTGATACCATAAAAATGTCAGACCCCGTTACCGGAGTCTAACCTCATCATGCTTCATCTCTGATACCACGTCTGTTGGATCCCGTCTCCCCGGAGTCTAACCCTTGCATGCATGCTTACCTGGTTTACTTGTTTGCATACTTGCGAACCTGGCTCACTTACTGACTTGCATGTATTTTTGCTTGCTCTGATACCATAATCTGTCAGACCCCATTTCCGGAGTCTGACTCTTACTTGCATGTTTGCTCTGATACCATATCTGTTAGACCCCGCTTCCCAGAGTTCGACTCTTGCACTTCATGCATACTTGCTTATCCTTGTTCATGCATACTTGCTCTGATACCATACCTGCCGGACCCTGAGTTTCGGAGTCTGACTCTTACTTTACCATAAAAATGTCAGACCCCATTACCGGAGTCTAACCTCATCATGCTTCATCTCTGATACCACGTCTGTTGGATCTCGTCTCCCCGGAGTCTAACCCTTGAATGCATGCTTACCTGGCTTACTTGTTTGCATAATTGCGAACCTGGCTCACTTACTGACTTACATGTATTTTTGCTTGCTCTGATACCACATGCATACTTGCCCACTTGCTTACTTCGATATCATGCTTGTTACTTTCA
>JAOQMS010000007.1:1563622-1579102 GCA_027563885.1 Erythroxylum longipes
CTTCTTCTTTCTTTTTCCCCCTTGTATTGTTCTCGGATCCTCTCTTTAGTCTCACAAAGATTTCAGCTTAACTCTCATCTCTCTTCTTTTCACTCTTCATCCGAAGCTTCACTTCTCTTCTTTCACTCTCATTCATGTTACCACCTGCTAAAAGACATGCTCACCATACCTTTCCCAAAAGTCCAATTTACCCTTGTCATTTTAGCCATATATCGAAAATGCCCTTATTTTCTTCTCTTGTCTTCTTGCCATAACTATTATGCTTATGTTAATGAAGAAAATTTTCATAGGGGCTGACAACAAAGACAGCCCAAAAAATTACACACGATGGACAGAAAATGCAGCTATAAATCTAGACAAAATCACCAAAGAATCAGCTACCAAAGATTACTCAAAATCCCCAAAATCCAACTATCAAGTCACTATGTCCTTATCGATTTTTCCCACATAAAGCAACAACAAAACAACCCCAATAAATCATGCAATTGGCAGATAAAACATAGTTGTCCAATATAGATAATGTTACAAAAAATCAGTTGCCTTAGATAGGTAAAAACTATCGAAATAATCACAAAAAATCTGCATCTTATTTTAATCAAGATGTGATGATTTGATTCCAATTAAATCCTATCTTAACTAGGATTTTATATCAAATAAACATCATCTTCAAAGTGTCCCATATAAGATAGAATATTCATCATAATAATATTTCTCAAATAATTAAAGATGTCCAATTATAAATAATGCCTAAAATATCATAACACATATCTTAACACTTCTTATCCATCAAATAGTCCCCATCCGGTTGCCATCTCTCTACTTAAGTTGATATTCGGTTCATTGGTGACAACTAATTCTCTAATGAATTTTATAGTATTGTAGGTTCATATGAGGCAGTTTTAAGTTTAGTTTTAGAAAATTCTAGAAATTTTCTCTCTATACGGTGTAGATACAACTACTTCGTACTAATTTGAGCAATTTCTTAACGTAATATTTTCCAAATCAAGACGCTTAAAAATTGGCTAACAAAAATTTGAAAATAAAAATGTAGAACATATTTGATAAATGAAGTTTAATAAAGACATCAAGAGTATGAAAATCGAAGTCAATATGACTATGAATGATACAAAAATATATGAAATTTTTTTATAATCCCAAGTATAAGCCCAAGTTTGAACGAACTTAAATAAGTCTAAGTTTGTGCCTGTTTGAACTTTTGATAAACCCATTCTTTGGATTAAGTTTGTACAATTTTGGTCCAAGCTTAATTGCATTTGACATTCTATAAACTCCTTTACAAAACTCAACCAAAGCCAAAAAAAAAAAAAACTAAATATAAGTATTTTCCACTTCACAACATCTATTGGTAAGGCAGAAGGAGATAATGTAGCACCCCACTCCTATAGGGCATATTTCTGAACTCACAGACAATATTCAAGAATACACTCTACAAGGGTAGTGTGCTAGAACAGTCAGTCAATCATAACCATTAAAAACCTTTCACGAATCACGCGCATATTTCAGAAAACCAATAATCAATTTCGGCCCATTTCATTTATAAACAATTTCAATCATAAGTGTTACAACCATTATACATATCATTAGAAGTTCAGTAGTCACTTGGGCTCATTACAGATACAAAACAGTTTTAGTCATAATTTCATTACATTACAAAAATCATTCACATACACATTGTACAATACTTGTGAATACACATTTTAATACAAGTTAATGAAATACAAATGCAGACGCGAACTGATCCCAACCTCTATCTCTTACTCGAATGCTGTGGCTAGACTCCAATTTGTTTAACTAGAGATTTTCTCTAAGCCTGAAAAATGTTGCAAATATTAGGTTGAGTTCTGCAAACTCAGTGAATGGACCATCCTCGATGACTTACTTAATCACATAACACATTCATATACTCACAAAATTCACATCACTTCATCAATTCAAAATGTTGAATCACATACATTGCATATTCATTTAAATCATATTTCACATTCAGAAATCATTCAAACTATTTATTTCAACCATTTAAATCATACATATCAAATGAATATGAATGATTATGAGACTCACTTTAATTGTTATTATTGTGACCGAGTGCATATAATTGTCCCATATCTATTGTGCATATTAGGCTTATTAATAACTGTCCCTTATCCGTTAGGGATACAAGGCTCATTTTACATAGTGAGCTAGAGGCACTTACCACATTCTAAGCTTTAAGCTCTTTTTCACTTTCTAAGCTTTAAGCTCTTTTTCGGTGTCTACTCCGGTCACAACAACCTTTATATTGTCATGCATTCATGTAATGAAATGCATCACATTCACATATATTCAATCAGTCACTTGATTTCAATTTCACATTCACATTTATCATCGGACCTAGGTCCAGCATTCAATAATAATATTAAGTATCACTTATTCATTCAAATTCACATTCAAGGAGCACTTTCAATGATTTTTACATTCATCAAACACCTTAGACATTTATTGTCCAGAATCAACACATTCATATCAATCATATCAATAGTAATTCAATACAGAAAGTTTAAAACAGAACAAACAATAAAAATGAGACCATCTAGGTCGACTCACAATACGCTCCAAACTAGCATTTGCTTCCATGATTCGGAAACGTCTGGATGCGGACGTTCTATCCTGTACATTAACATTATGCAATACACAATTGCACACACATTATTAATTGCACAATCACATAAACATTCAATTATACACATATGCATATATGTAATGTATAATGCATGCTCAATTTGACTATTCCGAGCATTTATCCTTAATTCATATCACTTGATCATTAACAACATCATTTGTGTATGTCAAGCTTACACTTAGGTTCATACCTCAAAGAACTTGGTTAATCTAATATCATCAATCATATATCTCTCACATACATGCTTTCCAATTCTTTTTCTAGCATTATAAGATCACCAAGTATTCAATTCTTATTCACCTTTACTTAATACTCATCATTCATCTTAATTGAATCACTTTAGCCATCACAGGTTCATTTTCATTCCCATAACATCTCAAAATTCCAGATTTGAACACTTCATATTTAACAATCCATTCTCACATTATAACCTAAATCATCACCCTAAACATGTCACTCATTTAATCACTTATTCAAGCATCATTCTAAGTTTTATTCAAGCTTCATTCAAGCCTAAAAGAATCATAGGGAAGTGCCTAATCATTTGAGGTTGCAATCCATAAATAAAAGAAGCATATTGTTTAGCCAATTCCCACGATCGTGGAATTTATGGGTAGAAACTATCTACCTTCGTTAGGCATTCCTATTTTCTAGCTTTTCCAACTCTGTTTTCATATTAGTTTTGTATGACCATTATGACCTAGAAAATGAGGTATTTAGGCAATACATTCTTCTAAAAAAATGTTCCTATATGTCTTAAATTTCTAATGACATCAAATTCATGCAGTTTGGTTCAGTATTCTACAAGTTATACCCAAAATACTGTAGAATATTCTCATACCACGACAGCATACAGTTATCAACTTCAAGCCAAATTTCAAAATTCTTAGAGATAGAATTCAAATTCAATTCCTTCAAGAAAAATGTATCCATATGTCTCTGGTTTAATATTAATTAAAAAAATCCCATTTGGATATCTATAGATCAAGATATGGACAAAATACAGATGCATGTTCAGTGAAAACATTCCATCTAACATATTCCCGCACACATTTAACTTCATTTTCATCCTAGTTCAATCACTTTTGTTTAATCTATCATTTCTAGCTTATGTCCTCATTATTTCCTCTTCCTTCCTACATCCACTTCAACTCAATATCATTTACAAACAAATCCAAATCTATGAGTGATCATAAACACCAAAAACAGAACACATACATATACACATTCACAATCAATTTTCTGCACTTCTTTCTACATCATTTTAATGATCATTCTAACTCAAATCATCTTAACGACAACTTATGAAATATTGATCATAATATATATAAAAGCAATACATGAATCTTCCCACATTTCTCATTCACGTTTTAGCATGTACCCATCCTCATTTTATGATCATTTAACGCCTAACTATCATCAAAACATGTTTCAATCAACAAATATAGAAGAGTAATGCTGTATACTTCTTTACTTCAAGATCTTCAAATAATACTTAACCTAGCTTCTCCCATGCATCCCACGATCATCATCTTGCCAAAGTAGAATAGGTGGGTTTTTTATCAAGAAGAAAAGATAGCAAGAACTTTGAAGTAGCTAGTGATGGAAGAAAAAAAGGTTCAACTTTGATGCTTAGAGAAGAGAATATTGTGAGAAGGAGAGGAAGATGAAGAAAATTAAGAAGATGAAGATGAGAGAAGGTAACGAAGAGAGGAGTAATTAGCAAGTGAAAGACTAAATGAGATTGGGTCTTTCACTTAATAAAAATCATGGGTTAATACAATTGGTGTGGCAAGTGACACTTGTCACTTTCCACATGTCACTTTCTCATGGTCCTCTTTTGGTCTTTTAAAAAGATAGTCCATTTGTCTCTCAATTCTAATCCAATTGACTCCTAACTTTAAATGATGTATGCCATTAAATCTTAATGTCACTTATCAAAATTTTCCACTACCATTTGACACTTAATTTTACTACCATGTATCAATTGTTTTGTCACTTGACATTTTTCCTAGTCCAAAAAAACCCAAAATTTACCAAAAAATTCTCAAAATTTACCAAAAATTCTAAATCACTAATAAAACACACCAACTCAATTTTTAAGACACATAATCTACAATTCACATTATAATTATATTAAATATCAATTATACCCAGAAAATATCAAATGAGCGCATGTACATCATTGAAATGTGTGCAAAATAATCAAATTCACTTGTGTGTATACTAATATTATGCATGAGTATGAAATGCATTTTTTTCTAATCTCTCATTACTATTTGTCATTTATAAAAATTTAGGGTTGTAACCCTTAATATGAAAACGAGATGTTACAGATAATATATCTTCAACACAATCAAAAGCTAAGATTCCACTACGACTTTTCAAAATGAGATTTCTGTAAAACATATCAGAACTTCATAAGATTATAATGACATGATTGAATGTTCTATTAACTAATAAGGAGTGACATTGTAAAGTTCAATAGCACAAAAGTATTTACAGTAGTAGTAACAATCATTTAGTTGTCGTATTAAGGGATGGATACCACTATTTAAATTCTCTTTAAGAAATAATGTCCGTTTATACCTTCAATCACTCACTGTGAAAAAACTACACCCATAAAAAATTATATGTAGGAACCTTAAAATAGATGTCCTTTTTTTTAGTTGACTATTGCTAGTCAATTTTATTATACAATTCTTACTTTGCAATTTGTAAACCCTAAAGATAACTAAAGAAATACACATCAATTCTTAAGCTTTATATGAGTTGTCAAGAAAGTATACATAAAAATTAAATAAAAATAATTTTCTATATATTTTCCTTTATGCGGATAGTCAGATTGATAACTAAATCTTCACTATACAAATTTTAAAAACAAATCTAAGTTTTAAACAATACAACAAGTTTAAATTGTTTTTTAAATGAAGAATATATTAATTGTTCTCCAAAAATAGTTGAGAGGCAAAGACATTACAAGCACCAATAGACCGTTATATTAAAGGAGTACAAATGTAAAAAAGGGACTAACTGACATTGGTATTATATAACTATTTTGATGAGCAGTACGCATCAATTATCTAATCCTACCATATAACCAAATCAGTGCTAGTGTCTATTCTTACATTCCTACTAGTACTACTTCTTGAAAATCCTACAGGATGTAGTTTCACAAAAATTTTAATTCGGCCTCAGTTGTTTCTAGCACAAGCGAAAACAAAAAAATTAAATGCAAAATAAATAAATCAACACTAGAAATTTGTTAACACAATTCGACACACCTTGCCTATGTCTGCTAGGCCCTCACCCAGCTTAATACTTTCACTAATAACAATAGTTTTATACAAGGCTTTATTAAGCCAACTCACTCAACCGTTGACGCTATCCCTAGTCCTCATAACCTGTGAAAGTAATTAACACTCAATAATACGACCACCTCATGCTAACCTCAATAGAAGATTTTCTCAATAGTAGTTGATAATATGGATGAAAATAAAATAACTCAAGTGATAGACACAATAATAAACATAAACAAAGATTACACTTGAGATAAAAAGCAACTCCCTTAAATATGTCGTTTCACCAATGAAGGAATGGGAAGTTGTCCACTAAGAACGCTACTGTAGTCTTTGGATATTATTATTGGAACACCTCACACACAACAACTCAAAAATCACTAACAAATGTGAATGTTTTTTCACCGAAACGTTACAAACATCGGAGTTACGAAATCGACAAATGCTGCTGAAGTTTTTAACACACTACCACCATTAACAATAACCACCAAAAGATATATGATCAATACCCAATTAACCCCATGAAAATCAAACCATCGACCAAGAATGACAGCTGCAAAGATCACAAAAGCTTCTAAAGTTTGCGCACACCATTAATCACAACCAACAGCCACAAAATCAACACTCCATTAACAATGAACAGCCCAACAAAATAACGTATCCTTTGACAAAAAACACAGCTTCAATTCTAGATAATATCCCCACGAAATTAGCCGCAAAAAGATCATCCAAGATGGCCCAAAAATCCCAGCTACCAAGACACAAGATGCTTATCGTTTATGCACCCAAAAACAAATAACAATGTAGTCCTACACATCACGTAAATCATAGCACCAATACAGTTGCAAAAATCACACACAACTACTAGGTTTTTTCACATAAACAACATAACATCAAATGACATCAAATGCACATAACATCAAGTAATTTCCAAATGACATCAAGTTAACATAACATCAAGTTTGTCAAGTTCACATAAGCACTTGGAAAATATCCAAATAAACAATAATCCAAAGTTAACAAAAACAACCAATTTCTCTAAGTAAACACAATAGCCATAACCACTACATCATTCATTCTCCCTCTTGGAACAGAAAGATGCCAAAAAGCAAGATTAATAATCACGTAAATACCTTGAAATCTCCCCTTGAATTGAACAATTATATTAGATGAAAATAAACAATCATATATCTCCTCTTTGGGACAAAACGATGCCAAAATGAATAATGTCTTCAATGTGATCAATCTCAGTGAATAAAGAAGCATAAAAATCAGCATTAGGTGCAGTAGAAGAATCATAAGCACGCCAAGATGACAATTTACCAACAGTTAAAACACTAGCCAACATATTTTTACTTACATCAAAGCCATCTGCATATAACTGATTAAATTCAAAACCCCCCAAAATGCATTCAACGAATCATTATCAGACTTAATCAATCTCCTCCTCATATAAACCATATGAATGTATATTGCCCAAAGAGAAACCAAGATAAAACTTGAGAGATCCAAATCATAGAAAACTCGAATCTTCCCATATGTCTCCAACCAAACATTAACATTTTCTCGACATAACTCTGTAAATCAAAATCCAAAAGCAGAACTCTCAAATCATCAAGTAGAGTCTCATTCTCACATCAAATATGTTATTCAACAAGTAAGGAAAAACCAAACACACACCAATCAACTAAACCTTAGAAAACTAATAAATCAAAAAATCTAACTACTTCAAACCTCCTTTTTTTTAAGAAACAACATCAATATACTTTAAAAATGTAAAGCACACATTCCCTGTGTCCCTTAAAGAAATTCAAACCTGAACTTATTCCTAGTCACATTATCTCTGTCATTAGATGAGGCTGATTTGCAAGAGGTTTTGACCTACATCATATAATAATTGTCTACTAATCTTCTGACACTAACTAAACATTCTCCTTGTTCGGTTACCCTGCATTCATCACTAGTGAATTTAACCAATAATCCATCATCACAAAGTTAGCTTATACTCCCCAAATTGCCTTTTAATCCATTAACGTGAAGCACATTCTTAAGGTGTGGCAATCCATCCACACATAGGGTCCCTCTTCTAATAATCAAAGCCTTCTTTCCATCTCCAAAAGTAACATGACCATCTACACAACTTTGATAGTCTATCAAGTAACTTCTTTCACCTGTCATGTGACGTAATCACCTACTATCAAAATACCAACCATTACATGAGGTAGCCCTTATGGATTTAAGAGCTACAGGAGTTTGTAGTTGACCCTTTCTAAACTGTGTCTTTCGGTAACGCGAGTTGCTTCTGGAAGTTCAAAGAAGATTGTCTAGGTTTTCAATTTTGACCCCTCTGAAATATTATTTGTAACAACTTGTAGCAATTTGGCCTTATATGTCCAATTACCCCTCGAAAGTGACAAGTAGGTATAAATTTGAATAAATCTGGCTGCACTATTTTTCTCATCATTTGACTTAGAACATTCATCTTTATAACCAATGCCTTGAAGGTCTCCTTTAATCATACCAATTTCTAGCGATTGTTCTAATTTTTGGTACCTCCATTTAGCATTCTTATTCCTTTTTCCGTACTAACCAGCTTCAATTTTGTTTCATGCTCATCTATTGTAGATAACAACTTCTTCTCAAGGTCTTGAATGATGTTCTATATGTTAGAGTTTTCCTTCTTTAGCTTTTCATTTTTCTTACATGTTTACGCCCACTTTGCATACATTAACTCATAGGCTTTGTAAATATCCTCACTTTTGTCTTATGAATCACTGTCATCACTGTCATAATCTGAATTAAACCTTGGATTGATTTATTTACATTTTCCTAAAATTTTGGATTGATTTACCCACAATTTCATCATCAATTTCTTCCTTTTTGGTTGTTGTTAAACAAGTAACTGGACTTTTGCTATATAAAGTAACCAATGCAGCACTACTCACAAATTCTTATTCACTACCATACTCACTTTCAAATTCATTCTCACTCCAAGTGCTTGTATAGGACTTCTCTTTTCTCTTCTTCAAAGTGTTAGTGCATTTCGCTTACATATGTCCGAAACCTTGACATTCATGACATTGAATTTTTTTCACTTTTCTTTCACCCTTTTGAGTTTTAGCTTTAAAGTTACTATTTGATGAGCTCCCACTGTTTTGCATAAAATCATATCTATCCTTTTTCACTTTCTTTAACTACTTGTTGGAATTTCTTGTCAATAACTCCATATCCTCATTCTCATTGAATTCATCTCCTGAGTCATTCATAGCTTTTCTAACCTTAATTTGCAATGCCAATCCTTTGTTCTTCTCTCATTTATCTCTCAACAAGTTCATCTCAAAGTTTGTAAGAATCCCAATTACCTTATCCAAAGACAATTCAATGATATCATGGGCTTCTTCGATGGATCCAATTTTTGGTATAAATCTCGAAGGCAATGATCTCAATGTCTTCTTAACAAGTTTCAAATTCAAATATTGCTTCTCAAGTTAATGTGCTTGGTTTGCTATATCACGCAATCTCTTATGGAAGTCTCCAATAGTTTTACTCTCATCCATTTTGAGCTCTTCGAATCTCATAGCTAACATCTAAAGTTTCTAGGCTATCATAAATTTCGATCCCTTATGCATAGTTTGCAAAGTGTCTCACGCTTCTTTCACTGGTTCACATGCTAATATCATAGAAAAATGACCTTCATCAATTGCACTAAAGATGGCATGCATGACTTAAGAATTTTCAAGAGCTCTTTCTTCTTCAGCCCTTGTCCATTAAGATGCATCTTTAAGCACTATTTCTCCCTTTTCATTAGTCATCATTAGATGTGTCCACCCATTTAAAACTGAGTTCCATGCTTTTGTTCCTTGTGCCTAAATGAATACTCTCATTTATGATTTCCACGCAGGATAATTAAAACCATCTAGCAATGGTGGTCTGGTGATAAATGCCCCTTCTCTTATGGCCATATACACGAAATAAGGATCTGCACCAACTTGGTTTACCAAGTTCTGATTTGGTGACCCGCTCTAATACCAATTAAAAATATGAAAGGATGTAGTTTTGCAAAACTTCTGGTTTAGCTGCAATTTTTTCTAGCACAAGCGAAAACTGAAAAATTAAACACAAAATAACAAATCAATATCATAAAATTGTTAATGCATTTTGTCACATCACCCAATTTAATATGTTCACTAACGATAATAATTTTATACAAGGCTTTATTGAGCCGACTCACTTAACTCTTGACACTATCGTTCGTTCTCATAACCTGTGAAATTAATTCATACTCAATAACACGACCGCCTTGTGCTAACCTCAACAGAGGATTTTTTTCAATAGTATTTGATAATAAGGATGAAAATAAAATAACTCAAGTGAAAGACACAATAATAAACATAAACAAAGATAACATTTGAGATAAAAAGCAACTCTCCTAAATATGCCGCTTCATCAACGAAGGAACGAGAAGTTGTCTGCCAAGAATGCTACTGCAGTCTTTGGATATTTTCACCGGAACACCTCACACATAGCAGCTAAAAAATTACCAAAAAACATGAATGTTTCTTTCTTGTCAATGACAAATGTTTCTTTCTTGTCGATAGCAAGTAAAGTTATAATACCTCTCAGATGTCTTAAGATCACCCAAAGAGACGTTATAATAAACATACAACTTTTATAACTTTGAGAAATTTAAGAATTCTTCTAAAACCTAAACTATGTCTAAGAAATTTGGTTCACTAAGTATCAACTATACTAAACAAAGGTAATTTTTTTCCTAAAAGAAAATAAATGTAAGAAAGCAAGCTTTTGGTTATATATCATAATAACTAAACAAGATTAAGACTTTAATCTTTTATTTCGTTACATCACTATTTTATTTGAAATAATAATCCTTACCACTATCCAAAAAGATTATTCTAATCTCTTTATAAGGATAGAATCTCATTTAAATTTAGTTGATGTGAATTCACTCAACAAACCAATTAAACTTAAATTAGGTAAATAACATTCTTATCTATCACATCTCATATGACTCCTACATCCATTATGTGGCAACTCTTGTTAAAACATATCCTGTATATTATCCCTAACCTTACCTTTAAATTAATACGATTATGATCACTTATCCAAATTATACAAATTTAGTTAAGAAGGACCTATTAATTTAAGATAAAATATAATCTAGTTAAAGAGGGCTTGAGTCACTCAACAAGTCTTATAATAAATAAAATTCTGGTTTTATGCTTAAATAATAGAAGACAACTATCATATTCTCAATGCATACTTAATATTTAATGAGGGATTTAACTTTAAATGATCTTATCAAACACACATTACATATAAAAGGTCATACGTTTTAAATATCCAATTCCATAGGCATATATAATTAAGTTATAAGGATGATATTTTTTTAAAGAAATTGAATGTAATTTTATTAAAAGTTAAAGTTCCATGAGGAGTTAAAAATTTAGCAGTATATGTTATAAGCAAAACTTACAATAAAAAAAGTTCTAAAATATAAATGTTCTATTATTAACTTCCATAAGTTTGTTAGAGAATTAGAAGCCATTTGCTTAGCTAAACCTTACATGCATATATCTTAGTAGGATATGTTAAAAGAAAAACTTACATTTTAAAGAAAGTTGTAAAATACAAATGTTCTATTCTCAGCTTCCATTAGTTCTTAAAGAATAAGAAGTCCTTTGATTGGTTAAACTTCACTTGCCTATGTCTTTAGTCTTCTGTGTACTTAAGCCATTCCACTATTGCTTCCCTGTCAAGTGGATTGGTTCTCTAAAGCCCATATTACTTAAATGTTTATAGTGATCTTTGTTTCCAAAAGATTAATTTAAATAATTTCTTTTATCCTTCTTTGTTTCCAAAAGATTGATTTAAATGATTTCTTTTATCCTTCATATTATAGAGTGATATAAGGAGTTGATGTCTATCTGTTTATGCTTGAATGTCCTCAAATTCTCTAAGGTCAAATGCTTTCTCTTTTCCTTGATATTGTTAAGTGACAAAAGGATTTCATTTCTATCCATTTATGCTTAAATTTCCTTAGATTCCTCTCTCTCTCTGTTATTAATTTAGAAAAATCTTAGGCTTATTATGGCTATCTTAATATGTTTCGAACTAATTGCTTGAATTGTGAAAACTATTCTTTTTAAACCAACGATCAATATTACAATTAGATGAGATTTTTCCCTTGAATCGAAGTTAAGTACTCTTGAATTTCTCACTTTTATATATATTAAGTGTTTTATTTTGGTTCCTTGTTAATTTTAGTAAATTATTTAATTAATCATAAACCCCCATTTTATTTTGTTAATTGAAATTGAGAAACTAATTTTTAGTTCTCTTAGGATTTGACTTAGTTCCATGAATACTAAAGAAGTTAAAGAATCAAAATTAATTTTGAGGGCTTTGACAACTCAATCAAAATTTGGCATCATTTTCTGGGAATTATTTTAGTTTCTTAGTTTCTTTGCATTTATTTATAGTTTACTGCTAATATCTTGTCTTGTATGACTGTTCTTCTCAGATAAATGAATTTCAATATAATCCAAAAATTGAGAAGACAGTGTGTCATTTAAGGAAAGAGACTAAACAAAAAATCGATCATTCACCTCCAAAAGTGAAAGTTAAGACAAATCTAACAATTGGTGAAGACTCTAATTTTCAAGAATTTGAAGAAAAGAAATAAAATCTTAAAATTAGAATGTTAAGGGAGTTAGCGACACCAAATTTGAATCAACAATCCTTACGTATACGATTTTTAGATGTTGAGGTAGATTTCAAATTAAAAATTGGTTTGATACACTTACTCTCTATTTTTTGTGGTCTTACAGGTGAATATCTACATAAACACCTGAAGGAATTCCCTGTTGTCTAGTTTGGAATGAAGCCACAAAGGTGACAAAAGAATAAATTAATCTTAGAGCCTTTCCATTCTCATTGAAAGATAAGGAAAATGATTCGTTATTTTATCTTCCCCCTAGCTTAGTGACAACGTAGAGTGAGATGAAAAGACTATTTCTAGAGAAGTTCTTTCTTACATCACGAGCAGTCAATATGAGAAAGGAGATAAGTGGAATAAGACAATTCACTAAAGAAACGTTGTATGAATATTGGAAGAGGTTTAAGGAGTTATGAGCAAGTTGTGCGCACCATCAAAATTTGGACCAACTTTTGATTTAGTGCTTTTATTAAGGTCTATTGCCAATGGATAGGAGTATGGTTAATGCAACTAGTAAAGGAGCTTCGATAAATAAAACACTTGAACAGCCAAACAATTGATATCAAATACGACCGAAAATTCTCAAGAATTTAGGACAAAGATGGATGGAGTTGTTAAGCGCATAAATGAGGTAAGTAACACAAACCTTCAGGGTAAAATTTCATATTTAAGTGCCCTTATTCATTAGATGGTTGTAGGTCAATTACAATCGACACGAGTATGTAGAATATGCTCATTTTCTAGACATCCTATGAATATTTGTTCTATATTACAACAAGACTCTCTTCAAGAAGCTAATGCAATAGGGGAATTTCTTGGTCAACCGTAACAAAAATATGAGTCCTATTCTGATCATTATAATCAAGGATGAAGGGATAATCCAAACTTTAGCTGTCGCAATCAAAGAGGGCAACAAAGATATCAACCTCACAATTTTAGTAGATAACCTCAAATTCCTACATATGCCCAATCTCAATCTGCAAATTCAAGTATGTCTTTGGATGAAATTATTAAGCTTATTAAGATTAGAGTTTATTTTCTATATTTTATGTAGTTATTAATTCCCGTATGTAACTTTTTTCATGTTCGCTATTTTCAGCACAAATAGAATCACAGCTTGATCTATTTGTTCTGTAGAATCACAGCTTGATCTATTTGTTCTGATTTCTTTATACTTGTTTGTTGGATGTAGATTTATAGCTGTCAGTTATGTTTGATAAGGAGGGAGTTGGTGAAAAGCACATTAAATGGTTTGATTTAGATGTAGGAGGCGACTGTGCTGGTGCCAGATAAATTGCAAGGGACAAGAGAAAAAAAATAAAACAGCACTTATAAATTAATACGGTGCTATTTTTATCAAGATCATAAGAGGAAGAAATTATGGTTTCTTTATTATTTAACATATAAGCCTGTTATAGGCTGCATTTGAATTTGCGATGCGGTAGAGATAAGTACTTATCCACCGCAGTTTCCAAACGCAGTCACATGTTTGGATCCACGGTGAACAATCGGAGGTTGGAGAAAACTGCGGTACCACCGCAGAAATCTATAAGCAGAAAGAGGGTTATGGTAGGAAAGTACTTCTACGGTAAAAATTTTACTTCACATTAATAATCTTCTGATAATTATTATTTTTCA
Organism: Erythroxylum longipes; assembly: GCA_027563885.1. Classification (NCBI taxonomy): domain Eukaryota; kingdom Viridiplantae; phylum Streptophyta; class Magnoliopsida; order Malpighiales; family Erythroxylaceae; genus Erythroxylum; species Erythroxylum longipes. The sequence goes on from JAOQMS010000007.1 coordinate 1,577,976, forward strand.
CTATACCCTTAACTAATAGAAAGCAAGTCCAATGTAATGTTTTCTTCTTACTTTAATTTAATATTTTTTATTTATAATTTAAATTTATATGACCAATAATATATTTTTATGAAATATTTTATTTACTAAATTTATTTTATTTATATTTTTCTTATTTTAATTTAATATTTTATTATTTATAGTTTTAAATTTATATGCTAATAATATCTTTTTAGGAAATATTTTATCTACTAAATTTATTTTATTTATATTTTTCTTATTTTAAGTTAATATTTTATTATTTATAAATTTAAATTTATTTTATTTATATTTTCTTATTTTAGTTTAATATTTTTTATTTATAATTTTAAATTTATATGACTAATAATATATTTTTTAATTATTTATACAACTCTTAATAGTTTATTAAATTAATAGACTTTTTAGTCATTTTATTTTTTTTTCAGCAACCGCGACGGCACTTACTAAATACCTATTTTCACGTTTCAGCAATTACCAAAACAACAATTCCAAATACATAAGTACTTATCGAGAATAAATATTTATTATTTTAGCAGGTTATCAACCGCGCTCCTCCAAACCAAACCATAAAGATTTTAGCTTAAGCAAAAGCATCGGTGAAAATTACTACAGTACTACAATAGTGTCATGCCGTTTGTATTTATTTTAAGTTCCCTAAATTCACCTAGTAGTTAGAAAGCTACCTCAAACCTAAAAGCAAAGGATAAAGCATGAAGTGTATGGGTTCGTGGAAGATGGAAATTAAGGAGAAAGGGGACGGTGGAGAGAACTAGCATTCATTCCCCATTCAACAATAAAATAACATATAGAATTGTGTTATATCGAAATTACAACGAGCAACGTATACTAACGTAAAAGAGTGCACAAGAAATTGAACAATAAAACACTGACTTGAATGTTGGGTGCACAAAACATCTGGGCGCGATGACGTTCCAACACGCCATTGGGTGCTTATGCATGGACATAAGGGGGCGGTTGGTTCGTATGGGAGAATGGTAATAGGAATGAGAATGAATATAGTGAGGAATAGGAATGGATATTATCATTATAATTATGATGGTTGGTTAAGAGGAAGGAATGATTACCATTACCATTGATAGTGGTTG
>JAOQMS010000007.1:1580655-1591463 GCA_027563885.1 Erythroxylum longipes
TATAATGTAATAAATAAATAATAATAATATTTTATTTAATTATATTGTAATTAATTAATTAATTATAATATTTTAATGAATGAATGAATTATATTTTTATTAATTATTACAACCAATTAAAGAGCAATGATACCCATTCCTCTAAGTTAGGAGAGGAATAGAGGATTACTCAAAAATGGATAATCAAAATAATGATTCTATAATTATAATCCCTTACCAAACTCAATCTTTCATTCCATACCTATTCCCCTTTTTTCATACCCTCCAAACAAGCACACCCTAAATTTAGTAGGACTACAAAGTGGATACAGCAAAATATTAGGGACAAAATATACTTGTCCCCGAAAATATACAAATTACCCTGTGAACATTAAACGAAGGACGTTTTTTTTTAATACAAATAATCAAACATCATGAACATTAATTGACAAGATTGGAGAGTACATCCGATAGAACTTTGATGTTTCGAATTAGTTGATAGTTTCAATGTTAAGCATCAGGAAGTAATTGAAATGGAAAGCAAGTAATCATATAAACTAAAGACGAGAAATGCACAATCTTATAACAGCTCTAGATCATTCACAACCTTACGTACTAAAGTACAAGCAGGAATCCTCCTATACATTCCTTTCTTATTCATATTTCCTTTCCTTATCGTTATAAACATTCAACAATCAATCAGAGACCCAATGAATTACAAATTCTTAGATTAGCTATTGTTAAATTAGAAGTTGTAACCGAATAGGAGATCATGGTCCTATCCCATAATAGTACGATCAAGCCTAACCAACTACTAGTAGTGCACATCATGTTCCTAAATTGTAGCAACCACTACGTATAATCATTCTATAAATTAGGCTCTGTATCGATGAAACAAATTGAATGAAAAATATGCAACTTCTGATCAATTATGTTTTACAGCCTTTTTCTTCTTAATATGGTATCAAAACAGTGTCGATTTTTTGGTCGATCACTGTGAACATCATTTGCCATCCCAACTTTTGAACTATGACCAAAGACGTTGTTGAAACATCAGAAATGTCAGAAGCCACTGAAATCCTATCAACACAATTAGAAAAATTGTTGAGTCAAAACATTGGAAATGAATCGGCCACTGTATCAGTCAAATTGAACGATCACAATTACTCCCTGTGATCGAAACTGATGCTACTGGCCATTGGAAAGCGAGGGAAACTGGAATACATCAATGGTGAGATGGAGCAGCCTATGAAGACCGCTACAACATATCGCAAATGGCAACAAGCCGACCTCCAGGTGTTTTCCTGGATTATCGATGCAATTGAACCCGATTTGGTTGGCCAGTATATTCAATATCCAACGTCACGAGATCTTTGGGTGGGTCTCGAAAAAACATATCAGAGTGGAGAGGGGTCACTGTAAATTTTCGAACTGATATCCAAAGCCAACAAGCATCAACAGGGCCAAATGACCAACGAAAAATATTACAGCAGTTTTCAACAATTATGGCAAGAAATTGATGCAAGAGAACCGAATCCAATGTACTGTGCTACAGACATCACACTTTTCAACAGAATCAAATGGAAGAATCGATTGTACCAGTATTTGGCAGGGATGGATGACAGATTTGATTCGGTAAAAAGGGACCTATTAAAACAGGACCCATTGCCCTCAGTTGAAGAAGCCTACGCGGCTGTCCGGCGTGAGGCTGCCAGGATGTCCATTCTCAGTCCATCGGTAGCCTCGAACGGTGGGGAAACATCAAAGGCAGTATCGGTACAGGACTAGCAGCGAAGGGCAACAATCCAAAACCCAGAACCGACCTCGCTAAGAACAACCCGAAGCCCAGATGGGATGCGACCAAGAACAACCCAGAAAAACATGGCCAGTCAGAACCAAGTTCATCACTCCGGCGGGCCGATCGGACACATTTGAAGTGTAGCCACTGCAGTATGACAGGACATGTGAAGGAGGAGTGTTTCCACCTTGTGGGCTTTCCCGATTGGTGGAGGGAGAACCCAAAACGGAGAAATCAGAATCGATCGGGAAGGGCGGCTACAGCAACGGGCAACCCGGAAGTCACCAGCGCTGGCGGCGGCGCTATGGAAACAGGCAGTGGAGTGTTCGCAGCGGCTGGATTTGGGAGAACCGAAGAAGGAGACGGCGGCAGCTCACAAATAAGAACGGTCGAGACAGGTAAAGGGGGGAAAGAAATTTATCCCCAAACCCTCCTTTTAGTGGGCCTCTTTATTTTCCTCAATATTTTGGAAGGTCTTATTATGGTCCAAATGATGAGATTTGTGATATTATTGACCCCATTAAACGCCCACTGCAACAGAAAAGCTCACCTAGTTTAAAACCTCACCAAATTAACCCACCTACTTCCGCAAATAACCATACCAGTCCACCAGATTCCAAAATTTTCCATAATGAACCACCAATTGACCGAAATACCCCTGAAAATCAAAATGACCATTTTGCCACCAAAAACTAAAAAACCGCATATATTGCAAAAAATCCCGATAACCCGAAATGTTCGAGGTGGCTCTTCGATTGCGGAGCAACTGATACCATGACCTATGATCCCACAGATATCAAACACCCGTCATTACCAAGAAAAAATCACATCCAAAAAGCCAATGGTGATTTCGCATCAGTACAAGGTGCGGGATCAGTAGAACTATCCCCAACACTGAAATTATCCCACTACTTATATGTACCATCCCTTACTTGTAAATTGCTCTCTGTCAGCCCAGTCACTCGGGAATTGAACTGTACTGTACTTATGCACCCTGGTTTTTGCTTATTGCAGGATATTCAGACTCAGGAGATCATTGGACGTGGCACTGAGTACGATGGACTTTATTACGTCAATGAGGTCGCTCACGTAGGAAAAGCCATGCTAACTCACGGAACCAAACATCGAGAAAGTTGGCTCTAGCATCGCCGCTTAGGTCACCCATCTCCTGCTTATTTTAAAGTTATTTTTCCTCATTTATCCAATAATAATCCATGTGATACATGTGTACTAGCCAAGAGTCATAGAAAAGCTTTTTTCCCTAGTAATACTCGAGTCGAACATATATTTGATTTGGTACATTCTGATGTGTGGGGTCCAGCTCCTAATTCTAGAAATCATATGTTTCGTTTTTTCTTGATTTTTGTGGATGATTGTACTCGTATGACTTGGGTATGTTTCCTGAAAAATAAATATGAAGTCCCCCAGAAATTCATGCACTTTTATAATATGATCCATACTTAGTTCCAGAAATCCATTAAAATCCTTAGGATTGATAATGGCAGAGAATATGTCAATCATTCTATGAAAACCTTCTTCCAAGAAAAAGGATTAATCCACCAAACCACTTGTCCTAATACACCCCAACAAAATGGAGTGGCCGAAAGAAAAAACCGAATCATCCTTGAAATTACCAGAGCCTTACTACTTGAATCTAGTGTCCCTCAGTTTTTCTGGCCAGAAGCAATTGCCACCGCTGTATATATCCTAAACCGCTTGCCTACCAAAATACTAAACCTCCAAACACCTCTCCACACATTTTCCACTCACACCACTATTCTTGCCCCTTTAGCCCTCACACCCCAGATATTCGGGTGCTCTGTCTTTGTCCATATCCCGAAGACGAAGCGTTCTAAATTTGATCCTTGTGCCCTTAAGTGTGTCTTTGTTGGGTATGGGGTTAATCAGAAAGGTTATAGATGTTACCATCCCTCTTCCCGTCGCATGTTCACCACTATGGACTGCGACTTCTTAGAAACCGAATACTTCTATACTACCCAGCTCAGTGGTCAGGGGGAGAAATCAGAAATTGACACACTGAGTTGGCTCATAAACCCGAAGCTACCAATACTTGGGCCCACTAGACCTGCGACCTCTGATAACGCAGCAATGCCCATTGAATCAGAATCACCCCAAGGATCTCCTCAGTCGGATACTCCTCAAGAGGTAACAACTCCTATCCCTGATAACTCTGTTTCCGATCACTCTAATCAATCTCCTGCAGCCTCAACACCAGAAAATGAAACCATAGAGCCCACCAGGGGGTATGTTCTTCCCTCACGGACCACACGGGGAGTAACACCACAGAGGTATTCACCAGAACACACTTCCAGAGCATCTAGATATCCTGTGGCTAATGTAGTAAGGGGGAGCCTGTCCGTAGAAGCCAAGGCCTTTACCACAGTATTGTATACTGAAGCTATTCCTCGGACAGTTGAAGAAGCGGAGGAGAAACAGGAGTGGCGACAAGCAATGGGAGTAGAAATGAATGCTTTAGAAAAAAATGGCACATGGGAAAAATGTGTATTGCCTCCGGGGAAGAAGACGGTTGGGTGCAAATGGGTGTTTACCATAAAATACAAAGCAGATGGGACAGTGGAAAGATATAAAGCTCGGTTGGTTGCAAAGGGGTATACACAGACATATGGAGTAGACTACTCAGAAACTTTTAGCCCCGTGGAGAAACTTGATACTATCAGGGTGTTGTTCTCTTTAGCAGCAAACCTGAACTGGCCACTACATCAGTTCAACGTAAAAAACGCATTCTTGCATGGAGAGTTGAAAGAAGAAGTTTATATGGAAGCACCACCTGGTTTTGCCCATAGGTTTCAGCAGAATGAGGTATGTCGACTGAAGAAAGCACTTTATGGGTTGAAACAATCACCACGAGCCTGGTTTGGACGATTCACCATAGCAATGAAGCATCTAGGATATAAACAGAGCAACTCTGACCACACATTGTTTCTGAAGAGGAAGGATGAGAAGGTTACTTGTCTTATCATTTATGTAGACGATATGATTCTCACTGGAAATGATCCGAAAGAAATGAACCTTCTCCGGAGACACTTGTTTGAGGAGTTTGAAATGAAGGACTTGGGAGGTCTCAAGTATTTTCTGGGAATAAAGGTGCTCAAATCAAAACGAGGGATATTTATCTCTTAAAGAAAATATGTGCTAGATCTTCTTGCAGAAACTGGGCTTGTTGACTGTAAGCCAGCTGAAACACCGATTATGTTGAACCATGGCCTGAAGATAGAAAAGGAAGCTGAACCTACTGATCGTGGTAGATATCAGAGACTGGTAGGGCGACTGATATACCTTGGCCATACTAGGCCAGACATAGCATATGCAGTTGGAGTTGTGAGTCAGTTTATGCATGAGCCACAGGTACAACATATGGATGCCGTTGTCAGAATCCTTCGATACTTAAAAGGAACATCTGGGAACAAGGTCTTATTCCAGAATAATGGGAACTTAGAAGTAAAAGTTTACACAGATGCAGACTGGGTTGGAAACCCAGTAGATAGAAAATCAACCTCTGGATATTTTTCTCTTGTAGGGGGAAATTTGATAACCTGGAAAAGCAAGAAACAAAAGGTGGTGGCGCTCTCCAGTGCTGAAGCAGAATTTAGAGGAATAACTAAAGGCTTGGCAGAGTTACTATGGCTGGTGAAATTGATGACTGAACTTGGTTTTCCACCAAGAAGGGCTTGTGAATTGTTGTGTGATAATAAGGCAGCTATTAGCATTTCAGAGAATCCAATGCAACATAACAGAATCAAACATGTAGAAGTTGATCGGCATTTCATCAAGGAAAAGTTGGAGGGTGGCATTGTCAGCTTACCATATGTTCGATCAGAAGACCAGTTGGTCGATATTTTGACAAAAGCTGTTGTGGGGCGGACCTTTCATGAAGCATTACGCAAGTTAGGTGTAGGAGATCCCACCGCCGAACTTGAGGGGGAGTGTTAGATTAGAAGTTGTAACCGAATAGGAGATCATGGTCCTATCCCATAATAGTAGGATCAAGCCTAACCAACTACTAGTAGTGCACATCATGTTCCTAAATTGTAGCAACCACTACGTATAATCATTCTATAAATTAGGCTCTGTATCGATGAAACAAATTGAATGAAAAATATACAACTTCTGATCAATTATGTTTTACAGCCTTTTTCTTCTTAATAGCTATCTCCTTCAACGTGGAGATAAAACGGGAATGCCTTGTTCGTTCCTAAAGAAATTTCCAGGATCAACTTTGGTCTTGATTTGAACCAACCTGTTGAAATTATCTCTGAAATACTTGATACCGTAAACTCTTCCTTCCAAGTAGCTTCCTTTTCCATTGTGGTTGATACCCAAATCAAGATCTCTGTAGTTAAGGAATGCTTCTCTTGGATTCTTAGACACGTAGGGGGTCATGTAAGCGTGCAACTTCCTCGTCAACTCTATGTAGCGATTTGCTGCTTCTGTTCGGTCTTCATCCCAGTTCGTTGCATACTGAATTTTCCACAAATTTCCTGCTCTATGTGGAAAAGGAGTTGCCGTTGCAGGAATCTCCGCCATTTTCCCTCCATAAGGATTGAATGTAAGCATTGGTGACTGCAGCTCAATCATTAACTTCCATATGCCGTCCAAACCATTCCTGGGAATTGGTTGCTTCACATAATCTGATTTTCTTTTCAAATGTGTGAGCACTTGCGGCACTCGACTGAGCAAAGCATTGCTTGGTGTCCCACTTGGAAAGTTTGTCCAAAAGAGTACTGATTCAACCCAACTCATTTCTGTGCAATCAGATTGAGTCAACCCCAGTTTAGGGAAGTTGTCGTTCATGATCGGAAGGAGTTGTTTAGAATCTCCAATGAACAAAGCTAGGAACGTTGCTCTTAACGTCTTTTGGCCACTCCGAGTCGTGCTGTTCACAACGTCGAACGTGAGTCTGATGAAAAGATCGTCGTCAATCTTAGGTGCAACTTGCTGCCACTGATCAACGATGTCTGTCAAATTACTCTGTTCCAGTGTTCTTTGAACCCTGTAAACAGTGACCACTTCTGGTACGCGAACAAGGTTGATTTTATACGCAAGAACAACGCCAAAACTTGCTCCTCCTCCACCAGTAATAGCCCAGAATAGATCTTCTCCCATTGCTTTTCTATCAAGAAGTCTGCCATTAACATCAACTATCTGCGCGTCGATGATGTTATCAACAGACAGGCCATATTTTCTCATCATGTTGCCATAACCTCCACCACTAAAATGGCCTCCGACACCGACGGTAGGGCACACGCCAGCAGGAAAGCCATGAGTTTTGCTTTTCTCGGAAATTCTATAGTAAACCTCACCCAGGGTTGCTCCAGCTTGAACCCAGGCAGTCTCGGATTCGACGTCAACGACGACAGATCGAAGTTTGAACATGTCAAGAATGAAGAAGGGTACGTCTGATACGTAAGAGATGCCCTCATAGTCGTGGCCACCACTCCTGATTTTCATTTGCAGATTATGATTTCTAGCACAAAAAATAGCAGCTTGGACGTGGGATTCATGCAATGCAGTGAGAATAAGGAATGGTTTTGGGGTCGTGGACATGTTGAAACGGAGGTTTCGGATGTAAGTTTCAAGAACAGATGAAAACGAAGCATTGGTGGGAGTGTAAATTGCATCGGAAATTGGGTGAGAAGGCTGAGACTGATCCAGAAGACATCGGAGAAAGGCTTCGCTAGTAGCTGAACCAGAGGTGGCTTGCAAGTGCAAGGTGATAGATAAGATGACCACAGAAAGCAATGGGAACAGCATAGACCTTAGTGCTTCCATTTTCGATTAAATGGTTTGTGAAAATGTTGCATTGGATCACAATTTATAGTGACAAGATGGGGAAAAAATAAACAAAAAACAAAGCCATCTCCTCCCAAATATTTGACCAGAAAAGTTGAAAAGAAAAAAATGGGCGCGTAAAACATCAACTTGCGTTTGACATTCTCTGCATGGAGGCATAATACGCACTTATACATATGGAAAGCTACTTATTACTAATTTCGGGACAGACGGAGCCAGTCTTGTATAATTGCATGTGTCACGCATACATCATTCAGGTGGTATTAACAACCTAGACCTTTCTATGATCGATGATGAAACTGTTGATTATTCTGGTGGTGATGAGAGGGGATAGGCCATTTCATAATGTAATAAAGTACATTTTTAATTTTAAAATGTAATTAAGATGTTTCCCCTCTAATTATTAAACTTTTTAATTCAATTTTTAAACCTAAAATTTGTGTGAAAATTATTTAAATTATACCTTATATAATATCCAAGTTAAATAAATACTCATTCCAATTTCTTTGCCTATTTCTTATTCCGCTAAAAATATATAAAGTCAAATAATTGAACTTTTTTTACAATAAAAATATCAATTTGAAACATGCAATTCAATTTTCAATTGTTTTAAAAAGTAACTTATATGAATATTAAAGTTGACTTACGATATACTAAGCATATGAACATTTAAGTTCATGCTTTTTACGTGTTGAAATTAATATAAGCAGGAGTTTGTCTAACACGGAAAGAATATATGACTTTGAATATACTTATAAGTTTAGTAAGTTATTCCTCTTATTATCGATTAATTTTATGATAGAACTTCATTTAAGCTTAAACGTGTTCAATTTATTTGGGTTCAATCTTACAAAATTTAACATTATCTTATAAATAAACATGTCTTTGCATATATATATTCAAAGTTGAGTTAATGAACAATTAATTTAATTGTTGAATATTAGCCACATTACCAGAATAAATCTATTTATTATTAGTGAAGATCCCAAAAAGCCCTAAGTGAACCCGCACGGTTGAAATCAAACCCACTAAGTAACATCAAGCTTTAAACATATTGGATGTGGACAGAGGATTAAGAGTTGAATATGTAAGTAAAGTATTAAATATATGTTCAAGTTCAAAGCCTCTAACGCACTATCTTCTCAATGAAAACTATCTTATACCATCAACAATTTGAAGAATTAGTCGTGATACATTAGCTAGACGACCTCCCAAAGCATTTATGTTATTTTTGCATATAATTAATGATATAATCTAAACTAGGTGTAAGCCTTGAAGAATTTTCATAAATAATGCAACTCCCTAATCCTTCCAAAGTTTTGATATGCGCACCTCTTTCCCTCTGTATCAAATACCCTATTACTAGCTATCCATGGAGAAATATTCTGAAGTTCAAGATATATTTCTCTCTAATTTTTTAACTAGAAGTCTTATCTACTAAAACGACCCTTTTTCAACTGAATTAATGTGCACAGAAAATCTATTATGCAATCTCGAGCAAATAACTCCACGTTAAACTTTTACTTCTGGAAGCTGACTTTTTCACGAGCAGAAAACAAATGTCCAAGTGAAATCAAAGGACAAACTCTTCTGGATCAATTAAAAAGAAAAAGAAAAGTCAAATTTGGATGTATAGTCATATTGTTTGACATTTTCTAATAAGTATAATGCTTGTTATATGCATTCCAATTACGATCGTCAAATTTGACTGAGAACGTTAATGATTGACAACACCAATTTTTAGTAAACCCAATAATTCAACTAAGATGGTATATTGTGTGCTTAGCATATTTCCTTCATTCCCTTTTACGGATGTGTTCGTTGACGAATCTCACTGAACACGTATAATTGTTGCTTATACAGACTGCTCTTCAATTAATTAGAACATGTGATTGAAAATGAAACCTTATTCTGGAAGATGATAATATTAGAAATATGTAAATTTTCATTAAGAATTAGCAAGTAAGTAGTTGTCTAAAATAAGAAACTTGAGTCGATGTTGATTTTATATCTATCTATATATATATCATGACACGTAGATGCTTGATAGCGATAATGGTTTCGATTCGTTCATCAATATCACATGTTTGAGTATCGAGAGGGATAAACTGTTCTGGTTTTAGAAAAAGGAAAGACTATAACGTTTATTTGAATCAATAAATCCCAGAAAAGTTCGTGATATATAGACATTTCTCTTGTTAGATTCCCCTTTGTTATAAATTTTCTGAGAGTTCGAGTTCTAACCTTCATGTACTCTATGCCTGCTTCAGTCACTTAATGGTTGAAGAAGAACTGGTTCAAAGTTGGGCATATCGTCACAAATATTCCAAACGTTCTAAACTTATGATGACATGCACATTATCTTTTAAACGAAACGTACGAAATTAAAGACTGGAAAATGCAATCTAAGGATTACATACACCATCCGTACACCGAAATGGGCTGGGAGAGTATTCTCATATCTATCGCCAAATATAGACAAACAAAGAGATCAACGTTTTCTTCCGACGAAAAAAGATCTCGTGTACACCAAAAACTAGAAAACAAGAAGTAGCACTCTCCCGTTTGGTAACGACTTCGGCCAGTATGCTTGTCAGCCGATAGTAACATATTACAAATAGTTGCTCAATAATGTAATCTAGTTCTCCAAGAAATGATTTCGAAAGTCTTATTGTAGGTAGTTAAACATTCAAGCTACACCTTCCATGGTAACCAACTCAGAATATTAAAATACTACAGTAAAGTAAGATCGTCTTCTCAAAGAATGGTAGTTTATCTCTTTTAAACAATTAAGTAAAAAAAGAGAGTTTGAAAATTATGTTAAAGGCAATATTAAAAATAACAAAAATGAATTGATTTGAAATTCAATGAAACAAACTTCTAATTAAAGGAATTTATTTTCACCTTATTCATGCAATTAATCATTGATGCAAATAGTAATTCAAGGTATTTATGAATAAGTTAGTTCTAGTTATTAAGAACAGATCAATAATAACTAATATTTTCTTATTTTGTACGGTAATTACGAACATATCAAATAATTACTCCCTAATCGAAAAACAACCACAGAGGTAGCTCGTAGGATTTAGTGTTTCAACAGCCTTAAAATCTTAAAAGCCCCGAAGATGGTTTATTGTAATTAGATTAATTAATTCCACGACATGTATTAAACTTCTTAACGAGGAAATAGATTCATGTC
>JAOQMS010000007.1:1599998-1611704 GCA_027563885.1 Erythroxylum longipes
AAATTTGTTTTTAACAATTATAATAATATTTAAATTCAAAATTAAATTTTGTCACTAAATAATATTAGCTACCAAAATAAAATCGTGACAGAAAGTTATTAATTACGTTTACAAAAACATCGTTAAAATTTTTACTAAAATTACATATTAGTAGCTAAAAGTATTTTACTATAGAAACAAAATCGTCACAAAAAACTATTCGCTACCAAAACCAAAATCTTCACAAAATGTTTTTATCTACATTTGTAGAAACGTCTCTAAAAATATTTTCCTACAACAAATAATTAGTAGTTAAAACTATTTTGCTACCAAAATGAAATCGTTACTAAATATAATTACCTACGAATATAGTTTAGTAGGGAAAAACTTTTAGCTACAAAATAGAAACTTCGCAAAAAGCTATGTACGACGTTCTTTATTCTCATTGGTTATACCTTTTATCGACGAATTGTTTGTGTCGTAAAAATATTTTAGCGACGATTTTGTTAAAACGTTGCGGATGTTGTTTTACTACCGAGATTCAACGAAGACGTAGGTGACGATATTTTTACGTCACAAATTACCATTTGAGACGATTTGTTACTATTTAGCGACGTTTATTTTCGCCGCTAATTGTACTATTTATTGAAGCGTATTGTCATGGCCTCTAGGTAGTTAATAAACGAAATCTACGCTGCAATAACGTTGTCCTCGTAACCTTTGGAGCTTGATGTGGCGTATGGAATCCACAGTGGGTGGGATTGGGGTATAAATTACACTGAATATTATGCTCTACCAAAAGTCTTTTGTAGACCAAAAGCGACAATAATATAATTAATAAAAATAAGGTGTAATTGCAATAAGTCTTTTGTAGTTGACCCTTTTTTAGTTTGGTTTTCAAGTTTTTTTTAAATTATCAAATATGTCCCCATATTTAATTTGTTAATTTTAAAAAACCTTTTAATTGAAGTATAAAACAATGTGGTCTGTGATTTAATTGGTGCACGTGGTAGTTTGTGTTTCTAATAAATATAAAATAAGTAAAATGACAATATTAAATAATGGGAAATAAGAAAAGAACGCAAATACTTCTTAGAGAAAATGAAGAAGTGCAACCTCTTTTTGTAACCTTTTTCTATAAATAGAAAAAGGCACTAGAGTTTCATTTTTTATTAGAATTAAACTTCTTACAACTAAAATCTAACTCTAATTATAGTTATAATTTAATTTTAATTAAATCAAATATCTTATATTTCATTCCTAAAATTTCTCAAACTTTACAATTATGTCTAACTTAATTTACATTAATTTTTTTCTTTTAAACTGCTCTTTTATATGTGACTCATTAAGTTTTTAAATATTAGGAACGTTAATATGGTTTAATCCAACCTATCCATGCATGATTATAATGTATAATTTAATTATTTCATTATCCAATGTTCTAATTAGATATAAAGTTTAAATTCAATCATGTTCGTTCTTACCAATTTGTAATTCATTTGTAATTAGTATTTGAAAATACCTCTCCAAATCTCAATTTACTCTAACTAGAAAATTTCTTAAATCACTATTAATCAAAAACAGTGGAACATTCTTCTTATTTACTTTTGAGTGATAAATTATTTATTCACTTGCTCATCTATTTCCATATGGTCATACTATATACAAGTACTATTGGATAAGCTATCCAAAATAGAATATGCCATAAGTTACATGAACATATATTAATTCTCACATGAGATACTTTGGTAATCTTATGTCTAAGGATCAATTATACAACTATCATAATAAGAAAATATATAGACACATAAGTACTATTCTATTTGAGATCCTCATAATTAGGCCATTATAGTGAATTTATACTCTAATAAGCACCCAAATATTTGTTTAAGTATTTCTATACTTTAATTTATAAGATCAATTACTTTCTTTACATGAAAGAAACAAAATGTATCTTAGTTTTATCATTCTATCGACATCTTATCTTCATGAAATTACAACTAGGAATAATACATAATACAAATTTCAACAATCAATAACAACAACCCAGTAAAAGTCTCATTGATACGCGTAATTTGGGGAAGTCCAACAGTACACAACTTTTCTTCTAACCGGTAGAGATGTTGTATTCAATAACATTAATCCAAGCTAAATCTCATAATTATAATCTTATTGTAATTTTAATTACACAGTAATTATTCTAAGGATTTTACTTTTAGTATTAAAATCATGTATAATTAACAAAAAAAACATGAAGATAGATAGCACCTTTGATTAATAATGTCACAAATTTATGACCAACTGATTGATTATAGGTATACTCTCACAATCTCCCATTTGCACTAAGTCAATTGCTTAAATATCTTATACCATATCTCCATATTATGATCATACTACTACTAGGACAATGGTTTAGTAAGAGAATTCTATAAGAATCTCTATGGTTTAATGATGGAATCCTATAAGAATATCTATAGTGAGTACTTGCTTAAATCTTACAACTTCAATCATAATTATCATCATAATTAATAGAAATTGCCTAAGTACATACTTAGATCTTTGATGAGACCTTATCTCCTTTCACATGCATAATGGCTTTATTTTTCTACAATAAATTATTGTTTCAATAGTGTAAGGTACTATATCAACTTCATTAAAGGACTTATTGATCCAAATAATCATTTTTATTAAATGAAAAAGTGTATTGTAGATTAATTAGCAATTAATGCTACATTAGAATCTTTTAAATGTCAAAATAATATTGTTTCAAGTAAAATATAACTTAACTAGGACTTAATTATATAGTTAATATCCACGTAACCTTGAATTCAAATATTAACTCATACATAGAATAACGAATATCTTTAATAGTTCATGAGTATCAAATATCCCAAATACTAGATACCTTTAGTACATTACCTATATACTTAGACTATCACTAGAACAATATACAATTTTGGCTATGTTTTTTTACTACAAAAAGTTAAACTTTTGACGACGACAAAATGGTTAACTTTTCACGATGATGTACAAAATCATAGCAAAATGTCGACGTTTAGCCATGATTTTCATAATCGTTGCAAAAAATTAGCCCTTTAATGATGATTTGGGAATGGTCGCCAATCTTTTGGCACCAAAAATTAGGAGGGAAAAGAAAGAAGAGTGCAAAGAAAAAAAATTCCTAAACGCAAAAGCATTCATCCTCAACCCTTTTAAATGCAAAAGCACTCATCTCTCAACCCTAAAAGCCTTTGATTATAATAGCTCCATCGTCACATTTTTGTTCCCTATATGGTTCAATTCTAATGCTCACTCTCTCTCTGGCTCTTCCAAGAAGAAAAGAGCAGTTGATGAAACTGCTAATGGCTTCCATGAGAGCTTTTAGATAATAACAATAATAGGCCTAGCTTCCGCCTCATGGATTTTCAGCTTCGATTTCTTCTTATTCATCTAGTGCTATAAATGCTCAGTTTGTTTGGTCTAAGGCTACTCATACCTCTTCTCAGCCTTCTACTACTCCTACTTCTCGCTCTCACTCTCTTTCTTCCTCCCCTAACTTCCACTTTGACAACGGTCTCTCTCTGCCTCTCACATTAGAAGATTTATTGAAAGCTTATTACTATTTTTCTTGTGATGTTAGCTTGTTGCATTTTCCTAATTAAGTTTTCTTACATTTGTTTTCTTTTTTTCTTTTCTTTTGTACTCATGACTTAAGAACACTCCTTACTAACTTTCATTACGAATATGACATGGATGTCTATTGTAAGGCATCTCCACTCCAAATCCTTCCTACAGGATTAGGTGTCGTGTCAATTTTAGTGCCTATACTAACATCAGAAATGTGTTAAAACTCACATAAGTGCCACCTCTGTATGAAGAGGAAGAGAACAAATTTGTTGTTCTACTTGATTCTTCTTATAACGAGTCTGAATCATCAGATATCTCCATTTTTGATGATACTGAAGATGAACAGGGTCACTTGGTAAGGTACTCAAAGCTTAAGAACACTCCTTTCTAACTCTCATTAAGAATACTGCAGTCACGGTCAATAATACTTATGGCTCTGATATTACTCAGGCTGCCCTTGGTCAGAGGGCACACACAGGGAGTACATCACCAAGTACATGGTGTTGTTTACATTAGTGAATCCAGAATGGCTCTTCTCGTTGTGACTCACAAGCTCATAAAATATTTCACCGATAAGTCTCACTAGAATTGCATCATGGGTTTCCAGCTTATATACTAATCAAAGTGGTGTAGAACATTTCATCTATAAGAGATCAAAGATAAACAAAGATTGACTATAGTATAAATTCTAGGTATGCTAACTAGAACACAAGCCCTTTTCCTTAACAAACATCAACTCTCAAGGCCTACCATTTAGGAATTTACACTCTCCAATATTAATAATTAAAAATATAAGTATAAATAATAGTAATAAAATATAAATAAATAAATAAATAAATAAATAAAAATAAGTAAATATGTTTAAATAAAATATAAAAATAAATAATAAGATAAAGAATACAATAAATATAGAATAAGGCAAAAAAATCAAACAAGTTATTAAAAAAATGTTTAGGTTAAATAAGAAAATATTTAGGCTAAATAACTGAGAGCAAAGTATTACATATTAAATGTTTAAGTTAAATACAAGACATAAGATTCAAAGAAAATGATTAAAAGACCTATAAAAAAGGAAAAGACCTCTCCATGTGAGATCCTTTGCTCGTATCCTAGTATGCCAAAATTTTCAATTAAGGGTCATGTCCTCGGTAAGTTTCAATCGAGTTATATCATTCTTGATCACCTTCTCCTAGTTTTTTTTAGGCCTTCTTTTTTTCTTTCTCTTACAGTGTTTAAGTATAATTTTCTTGTATCTTCTTACCGGACCATTTAGGTATCTTCTCTTAACATGACTGAATCACCTAAGCCTTGTCTCTCTTAAATTTTCATTAATATTAACCATCTTTAATTTATTTCTTACCATTATATTCCTGACTTTATCTTTTCTAGTAAGGTTGCATATGTAATGGATCATCTTCGTCTTTGCCCTTTTTAACTTATGACTATGCACTTCCAACATTCCATCCTACAGAGCAAGGTTGGCTTAATCGCTAAATGATAAAATTTGTCTTTGAGCTAGAGTGGTATCTTCTTCTCATATAATACTCCTTATGCACTTCAACATGGTTGGTTTAATTGCTAAATGATAAAATTTGTCTTTGTACTTGAATAGTAATTTCTTGTCTTATAATACTCCTCATACATTTCTCCATTTAAGCCAACCTAATATGATACAGTAAACTATGTATTCATCAATCTCTCAATTGATTTGGAAGATATATCTTAGATACTTAAAACACCCTTAATATGATATAACTTTTGAACCAATCTTTACCTCCACATCGAAAGCTACCCTTTGCCCAAAAATTTACACTCTAGGTACTCAATCTTAGTTATACTCAATTTAAATCTCTTCAAGTCCAATGTATCTATCCAAAGTTCTAACTTGACATTGATACTCTTTTTTGTCTCATCCACTAAAATGATATCATTAATAAACAACATATACTAAGACATTTCTCTTTAATATTCTTAGTGAGCTCATTCATCACTATTGTAAACAAAAAGGAGATAAAAGAGGAATCTTGGTGTAGCCCAATATCAATAAAAAATGATTTGTATCTCCTCATATTGTCTTTACTCTAGCCTTTATACCTTCATATATATTCCTAATAACTCGTATATAGGTTATAGGAACTCCCTTAGATTCTAAACACCTCCAAATGATGTCCCTAAGTACCCTATTATATGCCTTCTCTAAGTCAATAAGTATTATGTGTACGTTATGCTATCTTTTTCTATAATATTCCATTAATTTTATGAGGAGATATAAAGTTTATGTCATTAACCACCTTGACATGAAGCCACACTAGTTCTCTAAAATAGGAATGTCCTTGCTCATTCTCTTCTCAATCATCTTCTTTATGGTGTGACTAAGTAGTTTAATGTCTCTATAGTTATTACAATTTTGAGTGTCCCCTTTGTTCTTATATAGAGGAATTAGTATATTAATTCTCCACTCATCCACTATTTTGGTGGACTTAAGGATCAAATCTTGGCTAGCTAAATAAGACCCTCTTTACTTAAAAACTTCCACACTTCTACGGGTATTTCATTAGGCCCTATTGCCCTTCCACTCTTTATCTCCCTCAAAGCTCTTTTAATTTCTTTCCTTGTAATCTGACATCAACAAGTTACGATGCCCATCGGACGTGCTAAGATCGCCTAAAGAGATGATCTTTTGCACCTTCATTAAAAGGGCTATAAAAGTTTTTCTGTCATCTTCTACTAATGTTATTTTCAATTATAAGCACCTCACATTGCTTCATATTTTATACAACAAACTTGATTTAAGTCTCTCGTTTCTTATTTCCTAGTTCTCACCAACTTAAATATATCATTTTCTCTAACTTTAGTTTCTAATATTTGGTATACTTTCTCGTAAGCTCTAGTTGTAGCTTATGAGATTATTTCAGTTTGTAACTTTTTTTTACATATTTCCTTTACACTACAAATAAGTTTGGTTTAATTCATAAAACAAAATAAACTATTATTTATGGCTATTCTTCTTCAACCTAGGATCTAAGTACAATTACCACTTTCGATTAACCAATGGGTGGAAATGGTACAAAACTTCTTAAAATTTTCCTCTTGAAGTATTTATTTTCCCCATCCATAATATTTATTTCAAAAAATAGATGAAAGTAGTTGATTTTATATATACACACATAAATGTTATTAACATATAAAGCTTGAATCTCGAGGGAGCTCCGGTGACAAGAGGGAATGAGAGGCATTACTCTATATCGAACAACTTCGATAATATTAAGGAGAGTTAGAGCAACAAATGGAGCCCAAACTTTAACAGCATGCAGCTCTTACTGTACCGTCACCGGAGAAGGTGGCGGCAGCGGTGGAGACGGGTTGCAAAATTCGAGGGTTAAGGTTTTCGACCGTCATCTCAAGCGAAAACAGGTAAAACCTACCTTTCTTTTCCTAATATTCTCAGTAGGTGATGCAAAGTTGCTTACTTTTTCTTTTTTTAATAATATTTTTGGGTTTGGTTGAATAACTCGATATAAATGAGTCAAGAGAATTTATTTGTAGTTTTGTGTATGAGGATGTGGCATTGGCATTGTGAGTGAGTTTTGGCGTGACTGTTCTAAGCTTTTGGTGGCAGCGTGATAGAGCAGCGTGGTTGATGAATTCCAAGGATCCGTTGATGGATGCCGTTGCTGAGAACTTGTTGGACCGGTTGGAGGTAAATGTCTTCTCTTTTGTCTAAAACTTATTTAAAGTTTTCATTTTGCCCTTGATGTGGAGGCTTCTTGGCTCCTGCAGAGTTGAACAAGTTTCCTGTTTATAGAACTTATTATTAATTTCATACGACTGTAAAGAGAGATGTTGGAAGCTGCTAAAAATAGGCTTCTCTAATCTTTTTTTCTTTTTTCTTTTCCTTCCGAGAGAATCTGATTTGACATTTAGCATTTTGCAATTCATTGAGGTTTAATTGGAAATTGAGGACTTTTAACCGACTTTTTCAAGTTTGAATTATGTCAAAATTACATACCTGAAAAGGAATAAGATTGTTCAAGTATCTGGGTTACTCGAAAGTTTTTAATTTCATGTTCTCAATTTGGGGTGTTCTTGCCTTCTGTAGGATTGTAAGAAAGCATTTCCCACAACATTATGCTTGGGAGGTTCTTTAGAAGCCATCCAGCGGTTATTATGTGGTCGAGGTTAGAGTTTAGTCTGATGCTGTTTTTCGTGATTAAATGTGTTGAGTTAATCTGAAGTTGTCTTATGAATCTTCTTATCGTTCTTTAGTTTCCTTTTTGAAAATTGACAACTTATCTACTAAGTAGGTATATTCTGAAGTGATTGCAGTTTAGTTATTAAGCTTTTCAATTTTGATGTGCATTAATTAGTGACATAATCAGTAAACATTTGATTCTAGCGAAAATTTGAATCAGTAGTAGTTAAAAACTGAACAAAACTGTTATATGAAGACTTGAGCCACTGTAACTCTCTGTGCTCTTAGCGGTGTTGTAGAAGGTGATTGCCTTACTGGACAAGGAGCTAAAAGAAAGTTGGTATTAGGCGCAGTTCCTCTTGAACTAAGAATGAGTCGTCTTTATTGAGGTTTTTGATTCTGGTGTTTGGATATTGCCTAGTGTGATATTGAAGATGCTAGAGGGGAGTGACTCAATCAATGCTTTTCTTTTCCTCAGTTCAAAGGCAGCTCGATGCTAATTAAACATAAAAACCTATATTTATTGAATAAAAAGAGAAAGCCATATTCTTTTGGAGATTATGTGGATTGTTTGTTAGAATTAGATCTTCTGTCCTCAACCACTAGTGCTATTTAACAAAGTAGAAACAAGGTCTTGCTCAATATCTGTGTCGATGTCTTTCTTTGCAACTTTAACTTACGTTCACTCTCTCAAATGTGTGTGTGCGTCTATATATATATATATATATATATATATATATGTCATTTAATGGAGAAGATTTACCTTTTCAGCTGTCCATTGTCTGTAGCTAATGCTATATAACGTCATTCTCAGGATCCATTGAGAAGCTTATAATGATGGACATGTCATGTGACATGATTAACAAATGTAGACATGCTCATCAAAATATGGTCAACAGCATTGAGACATCCTTTGTGGTTGGTGATGAAGAGTTCCTGCCTGTAAAAGAAAGGTTTGCCTACTTTTCATTTAAATCTTATGAGATTTAGTTGCTATGTTTTTTTGGTCTAAGTTGCTGAGTTTGTATATATGCATTTGAAGTTCTCTAGATCTAGTAATTAGTTGCCTGGGACTCCATTGGACCAATGATTTACCAGGGGCCATGATACAGGTATCCAGTTCCTTGAGCATCTGAATCAAATATGATAGTGTATGTGACAGAATTTGGTGAAGCGTATGAAAGAAATATATGACCTACGAATAGCCAATTAAACTAATAATTTTAAACTTCTTATTTTCTGTCTCATTCTGACTCTATCATTTAAATGACACTTATTCTTCTTCTGAACTAATGGCAGTGTAAACTAGCACTGAAGCCAGATGGGCTATTTCTAGCGGCCATTCTTGGGGGAGAAACCTTAAAGTTGTTTATTTTTATTGCCTTTTTGCTTCAGTTTTCTCTTCTTTGTTCTCCTTTTCTTCCTTATTTCAAGTTCTATAGTGCTATGGTATAAACACATTTATTAATGTTGTTGCTTTCTAATCGTAATTAGGGAGCTGAGAATAGCATGCACTTTGGCTCAACTAGAGCGTGAAGGGGGAATTAGTCCTTGTATCTCCCCTATGGCACAAGTATGCTTCCATGGAATTGCCATAATTTTATTTCTTGAGAATATGTGCCCGTATATGATCATCTGGGATATTGCTTCACTTAAGTTCAGAAGATTTGGCAAAAAGTAGACCATAATGAACCAAAAATTATTTTATTTTTCAGGTCCGTGATGCAGGCAATCTTTTGACCAGGGCAGGTTTCACACTTCCTGGTGTGGATGTTGATGAATATGTAGTTAAGTACAAAAATGGTGAGAAGATTTATCTTGCAAATATTAAATGTTGCTTTGCTCACTGAGGCTCTTAAGATGATCCATGCCAAATGAGGCTGTCTGTTTCCTGAGTATGATTTGAGTAGATGTTTGTTATCCACGAAATTTTTGGAGTAAAGGAGTGATTAATATCTGAATATAAAATGAGGCATTTTATGTTAATTGAATTGATCATTTATCATCAGCCTCTACATGAAGTCTTAAAACTGTTTTAAAAAATTTCTCACACCAATTTTCTTGTAATTGACTCTTTACTCAATGGTTCTTCAACTGTTCTGATTGGCAGGTAAGTGGTTGCTTATACTACTGTCACTTTGCTGGCTTTTGTTTCTGTTTGCACTTTGTAAGTCATTTTTTGTTCTCAGTTGGTGTTGATGTTTGTATTTCTGTTCTGTTTCATACACTTTTGGAGTCTGTACTAACTGGCAAGCTATGAAGATATCGCTTCTAGCTCCCAAAGTAAGGGGGAGTAGAGATGGCAATTTTTGTTCTCCAAGTCCGAGCTCAGCCTGAAGCATTGTATTATCAAGTTAAATGATGTTTTTAAATTTTAAATTAAAAATTCATTATTATACCACTCTGGTGCCTAGAATGGTTACATTGTGCATACTTATTTTGAAGCAGATATATTGATGAACTTTGTCAATAAGCTAGTTTTTTTAATTAGCTACTGCTGATAGTTTTGGTGGTTAAGATAGTATCTTTTTGTATTATAGTCTTAATATGGTTGATCAACTAACAATTCTTTTCTTTAGGTCCCCTCTCTTGGTCAGTGTTCTCTCAAGTCTCAATCTCTAAACTCATGATATGGTTTCTTGACTGATCATTTTTTACATGTTTTTCTCTTTCTCTTTGACTGTGTTTTAGCCCTGGAGCTGATGGAGCATTTACGTGCAATGGGTGAAAGTAATGCTCTTCTGCAAAGGAACACTGTATGACTTTTGATGGTTTAAGTTTTTAGTTTTACAATTCATCCTTATGCAAAGTTGCATTTTGCTGTTTAATCGATTCTGCTTATTATGAATGAAATCAGATCCTAAAGAGAGAGACAGCCCTTGCAACAGCGGCAATCTATGATTCAATGTTTGCTGCAGAAGATGGAACCATCCCTGCAACATTTCAGGTGAGCTTTCCGGAAAGCTAAAAAATTATGTTTGATGAGTAGACACCTATTTGTGTGGGAATTTTTTTTTTTCATTTATTTGATAGAACAACTTCTGCATCTGAGTTTACTTTTATGCAGGTTATTTACATGACTGGTTGGAGAGAGCATCCCTCACAACAGAAGGCCAAAAGAAGGGGGTCTGCCACCATATCCTTTAAGGACATCCAAAAGCAATTTGGTGGTGCTGATTGACTTTCAACTCACTATCCTTCGATACCATCCTGTACCATTTTGGAAAATAAGTCAACCCTGCAGCGGATGAGAGAACAGATCCTTTTGGATTTTTAAATAGGCTGAGAGCAAAGGTGTTATGTGTTTAGTATTGAACAAGCAGTTTCTTACATTGCTTGCATTACTTTTAAAAGGGGTGTTAAAATATTTTAATTTTTAATTTTTTATAAAAAACTAACCAAAATTTTTATATATGGCAAGTTGCAAGGCAGATGATAATCTCAGTAAATTTGCGACCTACTTCCCGTTCGAATATCCTCACTCCCTTGGCTTGGTTTTGACTTTTGTGAGTAAACGAGAATTGCAATTTCTCTCTTTCCAGCACGACCACAACAAATGAACTTCCAAAAAAGCGCAGCTGAGTACAAGTCTCAAAATCTCATGGTTTGCTGATTGAATCTGTTTGTCGCAAATTTGGGCATTAATTTTCGTTCTTCTAGGACCATGCTTAGCTATAACAAAAACTTTGATTGAACTGAAACTCTCGAGTACTTATGCTAGATATTGAACGATTTTAGAGTGGCAAGGCGCTTGGAGACTTTATAATCAACTCATGAGTGAGATTAAAGTTTGGTCTGCTTGTTTGTACTATATTGAATATTTGTTCAGTAGAGAACATGCCTATTCTCACCTTAATTATAGTTGAAAGAGAACTTTTCATTTTACCTTGTCTAGACTACTGTTTATT
>JAOQMS010000007.1:1636178-1658961 GCA_027563885.1 Erythroxylum longipes
TTATAAGTGAATAATGGTATGATGCCATGTGAAGTGAATGTAGTGATCGATAGTAGCCCGCCCTTATCGTAGGATATGTACCGGAATGACCTCCGGGCGTCTCGGTGTGTACCCTGCAGTAAGGGGGCGCTACACTATGGCATTAATTATAGATACTTATGAATGCACTACAAGAAAATAACACAATCTGCGACGTTTTATTATTAAAACATTGCAGATTGTGAAGAATTTTCTAAACGTCGGGAAAAATTTAAAATTTTCACAATATTTTATGAAAACGTTGCGAATTTGTAATACTTTTTGCGACATAAAACGTCGCAAAATAAAAACCGCGACATTTTTTTGAATAAAACATCACTTTTTGCGTTTGCCTTTTGTTTAATTAACGTGCCTTCATTTCCCACCATTTTGTTGGTTTTTCTCTGACGTTTCCTCTTCTTTAGTTTCTTTTTCTCTGATTTCTTCTCTCTACTTTCTTCCCCGCCAAATGTGAGTCCTTTAGCAACGTCGCTTCTTCTTCCTCCACTAAGAAGCCCAAGCGTTTCGAGATTAAGAAGTGGAGCGTTGTTGCTCTCTGGGCATGGGTAACCTCTCCTCCTCGTCCCTAACCCTAACCTTAACCCTAATTTTACTACAAAACTGGTAAGTCTTGATCGATGTAGGTTTGTTAGATCCACTTCTAATAATTTTTTGTGTTTGTTTTTTCAAATTTCTTTTTGAAAAATATTGCCTGTAGATTTTACCTTCTTCTTCTGTTTCTTCCATTGATTTTTGGTTATTATTTATTAAAAAACGTTAAAATGTAATCTCTACTTCTCTTCTCTTCTCTCTAATCGTATAAAACTCATAATACCAACCCTTCTCTCTCGATTCTTTTGTTTCTTATGTTTCCTTTCGTTTCTGAATTATATTCTTAACTTCTCTGCTACTTTTTTTTTGGATTAGCTGTTTGTTTGTTTATTGCGAGTATGATTCTTCTTCTTCTTCTTCTTCTTCTTCTTATTGATCTTATTCTTGTTTTTGGACTACGGTTTTTGTTTATTGTTTATCGCCTGTATTTAGTCTTCCCCGGTCACTTATTTCTATGTGTTTGAAATTCTCTGTTTAAATTACAAGTTATTTTTTGTTTTGTTTTGACTACCATTAATCAACTACATCTGGAACTCACAGTTCTTATGAATCAAATTCTACTTTTTTATATATATATAATGTTGTATTGAATTGAATCGTATTGCTTTAGGTGAAGCTGATACTTTGGAAATTTGCAGGTGCTTGTTGTGTGAGTGTGTCTAGTCGGCACTTCCAACAATGCCTCTTCTAAAGAAGAGGGCATTCACTTTGTTGGAACCTCCTAAGGATTTAGAGGTGTCTTTTCTCAGGTAATAATTGGTCAAAAATCCCAAATATTTATAGAAAGCTTCTCTCTTCTCCGATGAAGCGAAATGTGATACTGGTATCATGTGTGAAGACATCTGAAAATACTTCAATAGCCAAGGCAAATAGTTAGCTCATATTCAATTAAATTAGGCTTTACTTGTTCTTTCCTTATATAATGCAGTTCCCAGATAAGGATGATTGCATATTAATTTGTTCCAGAGTTTTGTTGCAAGCATAGCAAATCGCTATCAATCACCGTGCCATTGATTTCTATGAGCAAATTATGATCCATATTTGGAAATTATTATGCTAGATTTGAAATCTATTTCCAAAGTGATGGTCACTTACTGTTTGACAGTAGACTTTAGTGGTTATGAAGAAGCAGGCTATGAGTCTATGCTTGAAATGACAAAGAATTTCAATCATTTTGAGGAAAATTTTTTGAATTCTAGTGCAATCAAATGTTCTCAATAATAACTTTTTAAAAATGGAAAAAATCATAATTAAAAATAACACTATCTGCGACGTTTTTTTTTTTAAACCTCACGAAAAGTAACATTCCGCAATGTCTTAAAAACGTTGAGGAATATCCAAAAATGTTGCAGAATGTGACTTTTCGTGATGTTTATTAAAATGTCACAGAATGTGACTTTCCGCGACGTTTTAGGAAACGTTGCAGAATGTGTTCCGCGAAGTTTTCAAAAAACATCGCGAAATGTGCCTTTCCGTGATGTTTCAAAAAACGTCACGGAAAGACCAATTTTTCAGTGACGTTTTTTAAAACGTCACGGAATATCCATGTTTAATTATATGAATTTAACATGTTGAAATTCTTAGTTCAATAGTAAAACTTAAAAGATTAAGCCTTAATATTGGACGGTGGTCTACAAGTTCTACAATCCTATTTTCACTTAAGATGTATATCATTATGAAATTTGTGGCATTTAACGTATTGTTACTTTTCACATTTAAGCCAAGGCCGATGCTTAACGACTCATATTCAAATAATTTTGTAACTTATTTATTGTGTTAATTTGATTTTAATGTTTTAGTTTGTAAATGATGTGTAAATATTTTAGTCAAAAATGCATTCTATTTTATATATTTATTTTATTTCAATTTATTATTATTTAAAAATATGTTACTAACATTAATTATAAAATGAATAATTTTAATATTTCAAACTGTCTTAAAAATTGTAATAAATTTAATATAAATTTGTTGTTAACAATTATAATAATTATTAAATTTAGAATTAAATTTTGTCACTAAATAATATTAGCTACCAAAATAAATTCGTCATAAAAAGTCTTAAAAATTGTAATAAATTAAAATAAATTTATTTTTAACGATTATAAAAAATATTAAATTAAAAATTAAAATTTTTGACTAAATAATATTAGCTACCAAAACAAATTCGTCACAAAGGTCATTAGCTACGTATACAGAAGGTCGCTAAAAACCTTTTGCCACAAAAAAATATTAGTAGCTAAAAATATTTTACTACCAAACAAAATCGTTACAAAATCCTATTGGCTATGAAATGCTAATTTGTCATAAAAAGTTTTTACCTACTTTTAAGAAATATCAACAAAAACTTAGTAGCTAATACTATTTTGCTACAAAAATAAATTCGTTATTAAAAACAATTACCTACGAATAGGATTTAGTAGGTAAAAAGTTTTATCTACGAAATATAAATATCGCACAAAACAATCCACGACGTTTTTGGTATCGTCGCTTATAATTTTTAACGACGAATCATTATTGTCGAAAACAAGATTTGCGACGATTCCATAAAAACGTTGCGAATGTTATTTTGCTATCGAGATTCAGAGACGATTTAGACGATAATAATTTTTCGTCACTCATACTAATTTGTGACGATTGGTTATTCTTTTGCGACGTTTAAATATGTCTCTAAATGTCCTGTATGATGTAGTGATTCATGTTCATTCCCAAAAAATACTTTCAGGTTCTTGCATATCTACCAATCGATCATAGTTTTTGTCAAAGCATTTGACGGGTGTAACATTGGGTTTAGGGGTCGCTTTAGAAAAGAATAAGAACGCCCGATCTTTGCTTCTACTGCATCATGGATTTTCTATATATGTTTTCATGTTGTGGGGCTAATGGAAGCATATATATTATGGGTAATTTGAGGTAGAAAGATACAAAGTTTCTTTTCAATGATTTTATTTTTCTGAAAAATGTAATTTGAAATTATCAAAAAATATTTTAAATAATTGTACAAAAATTTAAAAAATTATTACCATACAAATAGTAAGTCACAAAATGATTTATATCAAAATAATTAGACAGAAAACAAACTATATTTTAAGATATTTTAAGTAATTTTTAATTATAAAAATTTAGTAAAAGTGAAACCACCGTAAAATTATAATTCTTCATTTCCAATCCCATCCTCGTGTTGCGGTGAAAGCGAGTACTTTTTGAAAGACTATTGATTTAATTCAATGGAAGAACTCTGAATGTTGTCATTATTAGTTAGAAGCAACATCAAAATATTTTTTACCAAACCGAACGAAAAGGAAACTAAATTCACCTTAAAGCCTTCCGAGGATCAAGTACACTATTGAAACCATTGATTGATATATTTATTACGTCACTCAGAATACAAGCGTCCTTTCAAAGCCACCGGTCGTTGTGACAAACTAGGTGTTGAATTGACATAAGTGTACTAGCTTATTTATTACGTGCGTCATGGTATCCACTATGCCGACAAAGGCGGAATACTTTGTTCATTTCTAAAATAATTAGTGGGATCAACTGCAGTTTTCACTTGCACCAACTTACGGAAATTATTTTTGAAGTACTTAACACCCCAAATTCTTGCTTTCTCGTAGCTTGTGTGGCCTGGGAGGTTTGTTCCGAGATCCAGATCTCTATAATTGACATATGCTCTCCGAGGATTCTTTGAAGCAAAAGGAGTCATGTAGCTATAGAGTCTCCTAAACCAATTAATATGCCTTTGGGATGTCTCAGCACTTCCTTCATCCCAACCCACTATGTATCCCATCTGGTATAAGATACCAGCTCTATGAGGATATGGTATGCTAGATTCCGATATCTCACTCATTCTTCCTCCATAGGGTGTCAAAATCAACAAAACTACCTCAACATTTTCACCAATCCTTTTCCATATTTCTTCTATCACCGCCAATGGTACAGGGTCCGTGAAATAATCAATTGACCCTTTGAATTTGTGTGGAAATGTAGAAGTATTGGTGAGCAGAACATCAGTGGACAAATTGCCCGTGAATCCTGAAGCAACGCTAATTTGAGCCTCCATCCAGCTCATTTCTTTGCAATCTTCTTTCATCACTCCAAGCTCTGGGAAGCCCTCGTTCACCAATAGGAGAAGTTGATCAACCCCACCCAGAAACAAGGCATTGAAAAAAGCTGTAATGGTGTTGCTGTTACCCCCTTGGCTAGAGCTGTCTTTGTTTATCATAAGTTGTATCATTAGGTCCTCAGGGAACAGGCTGGCCACATGTTGCCATCGATGAAAAAGTTTGGTTGCGTTTTGTTCCAGTGTTCGTGAGAGTGAGAACACTGTCACAACTGGAGGAACTGGAACGAGATTTATCTTCCATGCGATGACAATTCCAAAGGTGTTTCCTCCACCACCTCGAATGGCCCAAAATAGATCCTCCCCCATTGAAGCTCGATTCAGAATTCGACCATTGACGTCAATCAATTGCGCGTCTATTATGTTGTCTGCTGCAAGACCGTATTTCCGCAACAACAAACCATATCCTCCTCCACTGAAGTGGCCCCCAGCGCCAACTGTGGGGCAAATACCTGCGGGGAAGGCAAGAGTCCTACTTTTCACTCCAATTCCATGATAAATTTCACCTAAAGTTGCACCAGATTGAACCCATGCAGATTTACTTGTTACGTCAACAGTCACTGTTCGAAGGTTAGTAAGATCAATAACAACAAATGGAGGAGTTGAAGAAACATAAGAAAGGCCTTCAAAATCATGGCCACCGCTTCGAATTCTGATTTGCAGGCTATGTTTCTGTGAACAGTATATGGTAGCTTGAATCTGCAATACATTTGTTGGCGTAACAATTACAACGGGTTTTGGAGTTTCTGTGGTATTGAACCTGATATTTCTGATTCTGGACTGCAAAACAGAAGAATATGAAGTGTTGCATGGGGTGTAGGTAACCTTAGAGATGGAGTTGGAATCATTTGATGAATAAAGGGGAAGACAATGAAGGAAATCTTCATGAGTATCGCCCCAAGTCACATGGAGTGAGGTGACCCAAAATAGAAATGGCAGTAGCATTGCAAGAGAATTCATGTTTCTGTTGAGTTTGGTTTGCAGATGTCCTCGCTAATTTATAGACGTGGTACCATTTACACTGGCTTTTGGTTGGAGGATTTGGGAATGGAGGAAATGAATAATAGTAAAATATAGTGTTTGCTTTGGGATTTTCAATTCTAGAGGAATGGTTTTATTCCATTAAATTTGAGAATCTATTAAACCCACCAAAGGGTTGGGTATCGAGTTTTTATTCCAATTTAAATTTTTATCACGATTATTTTTTACTCTTTTATCCCTAACTTTTGCCTTACCATCCTCTTTATTTTCTTATCACTTCTCAATTCTTTATGATCTTCCATCGTGCCTTATCGTGTTTCATCAACAAAGAAAATTGCGATAAAATTTCTTGACAAAACTGATTAATTTCTTTTACTGTAAGTTAAACATATAGAGATAACCCCAATAAACATATGAAGGGCAAATTATTTTCATTTTTATTGAGAGTAAAAATAGTATTATATTATCTTTCATTCCCATTAATGCAAAAAACTAAACAACATTATTGGTATTAATACAGAAATCCAAGTTACAAATCAAACATCATTTTTTTATTTTTCATACTCATTCTCATCCCCTTTTACTATTATACTCATATCCATAGCCAACCATACTCTTAAACCAAACACCCCGTAAGTTATTAGATTATAAAATACCATATTATATTAAAAACTTAAAAAATAAACTTCTATTAGCCTTTAATCAAGTTATTTTTACAGTAATAATCACGTAACTGAATGTTACACATTACATATTTCATATGATTTTGCCAACTAGTATCAGCCAGTGGTATCAAGAGTAACCATAGTATACCGATCGATTTGGCCTATTTGTCAACCACAAACTTGTTGCTTCTTCGTTGCTCCTCTTCGTTTATTTATATATTCTCAACCCTTTTAAAGTAAAAATTTTATAATTTTTAATTTCAATTTACTATAATTATAGTATATATGATTATATATTTTTAAGTGAAGTTATTAAAATTTATATGAAAAGTAATATTAAATAGAAAATAAAAAGATATTATTTATTTTAAATTTATATTATTATGATTTCTAAAAACATGATTAATAAAAATTAAAGATGAATTAATACATTAAAAGATTAATTTATAATTTTAAAATTTTAAAGACTATTTTACAATTTTTAAAAATTATCCGATATTGAACTTTTTTGTCTACTCCCATATATTGAACCTTTATAACTTTTTTGGTCTTCTCCCATATATTGAACCTTTAAAATTTGAAGATTCTAGCCAGAATGTCATTCTTTTAAATAACTTAATGAGAAAAATTAAGTTATTTAAAAGAATGACATATGATAACTTATTTCTCTTTTGAGAGGTCATCATATCATTGGATTCAAATATGAGTACAAAATCAAGAAACGTATAAAGGTGAAGTGAAGAGATACAAGAGAAGACAAGGTTTGTTGCCAAAGTGTACAAGCAAAAGTAAGCCATTGACTATGAAAAGGTATTCATTTATGTTACTCACTCAATAACAACTTGTTTATTTATATGTCTTATAGTCTAGAATTATTAGAGCATTCATCAGTCAGAAGTCAAGTCCACTTTCTTCGATGATTATTTAGAGGAAGAATCTTATATTGAAAAACTAATAGGTACGTGGCTAAAGGCTAATAAGAAAAAGCGTTGAAGTCAAAGAAGGCATCAAAAAGTCAAATCAACAATTAGTTATTGAAATATTAATTTCACTTGATGCTTACACAAATATACTCTTTATGAGGATAAAGATAATTAGTTGTTTATTTGTATCTATATAGATGATCTTATATTAAGAGAAAACAATCCAAAGATGTTTAAATAGCTTAAAGATTATATGACCGAAGAGTATGACATTGATGTATTATTATTTGATAATTTGGTGGAATATATAGGGCAAGATCATAGGTCAATCTCAAGTTTAGGCTTGCTCAACATCCCAATTATCTGAATTGGGCTTCAAATAATCCTAAATTTGAATAACACAAGCTCAGATTTAATTAAAAATATATTATTTTATAATTTTAATTTTAAAAAAATTATTTTAAAAATTGATAGAGTTAGAATATTAGGCCGGCTATTTTTATTACTAATTTCAAACATGTAATGTGGAATTAAATTTTTTGTATTAATTATCGTGTTCTTATCATATTCTATTAAATCTCATCTATATATTTACGTAGACCTCACATAAATATATGGATAAAATTTTATAAAATAGAATTAAAATATAGTAAGTGGAATACAGTGTTTGATGAGGTCTAATGAAGCCAAAGTCAAAACTATCAGCCAATTATTTATGTTCAGAATGACGTCAGAATCGATTGTTTACGTTCGGGAAGATGTCAGACATCATTTTCAGATTGGTTAATGTCAGCATCACAAAGTGTGAACTTCATTTTCAGAATTGGAATAACCAGACGATAGCAAAATTGAATTTGTCGTTCAAACCATAGATATATTATCTTAGCTCCTTCACCAAGAAAGCAAATTTTTTACATATGACCGATTTCCAGGTTACACGTCAAACTAAGGATGTTAATAGGCTGGGCTGGGCTTGGGTTGCCCTTGGCCTGACTCGGCCTGACCTCAAAAACAGCGAGCCGCGGGCCGGCCTGTGGCTCGCACGGGTTGGGATGGCCAGGCCCGTGACCCGGTGGGCTAAGGGAGGGCCAGGCTAAACCCGGCCCTTTCATATATTTTTTAATATAAAAATACAAAACGGTGTCGTTTTGGACAAAACGACGCCGTTTTGTTGGCCCGAAATTCGGCCCGGCCGGGGCGGACTATAGTCAGCCTGTGGCCGGCCCATGACCTACCAAACTTAGGCTAAAAACGAGCCGGACAGGTCGGGTCGGGTCAAAATTAACATCCCACGTCAAACATTTCATTTGTTTTTCTTCTCTCCATATCTTTTTTTTTTAAATTTCTTTTTCATTTGTTTCTTATTTTTGGGGATAACGTGTGTAAAGCCGTACTTTCTCAACTATGTAGCTTGCTTGATTATTTTTGGTACATATTTAGTTAGATTTTTTTAATTTATTTTTGCTATAAGTTCTCAAACCCATTCCAACTTGTGAAATACTACAGAAAGAACTGCTTACAAGTCGTATTTTAAAATGTACATGAGAATTTGTCTTTTAATGTGATATTACTTAACTAAAAATAAATTATGTAGGACCTATCATAGGGGTCCTATATAAGATTATCCCAACATTTCCTACTCACACTTGTGCGAACAATATGCTTTAAGAGTTTTAATGCAATGCATCTGTTTTGAATACATTACCTCTTAACCTCTTTTAATCTCAATCATTATCCCAATTTCATTATATATATGCTTGCTATTTGGATTGCTTTCTTAAAAAAAAAAGGAATTTCCTTTTTTGAAATACATTATTGTGCAAATTTAGATTTATAATGATATTTCTTATTTCTCAATCTTTTTAATTAAATTAACTTAAGTTTCTATAGTGTTTTATGAGAATAAATCATTTATAATATTTTAGTACAAAATATCTACTTAATTTATTAAACTTAGAACTCAAAGTAAATGGTACCTAATTTCAAGTTCACATAGTCTCAAAGATGCTCATATAATATAAGTTGAGATTATGACTTATAATATTCTTATTGGTCAACTATTCACACATGGTATAATTTATGTGTTACTTTATTAAGTCTTTTTTACTAGAACATATATCTTATCTTATAATACTGGACAGTTCAAACATACCTAATACCTAAATTGAGTTCACTTATTTACTCATTAATTCAATTCACCTTTCACTTGTTATTTATGTAAATGAATTTGTAGATTTAGAGATATCTTTATTTATTTACTAAATTCAAAGGCAATTGATCATCATTAATTAGTATATAAGCAATTTCGTAATAACACTACCCTGTTGTTAATGAAAATGCATTACTATTTTAATAATGCCAATTTTTATAGCCTTAACTATATTATATGTTTGTAATCTACATTTAAGAAAAACATATTTATGTTTGACAAGCACTTGTTATGTATTTTACTCTTCACATTCAATAAGAAAATGTGCTTGTTTATTTTAGTCTTTAATTGTGTTATGCAATAAATTTGCCGAGTTATGTGACAACTCTTTCTTGTCCTTATTTTTATGCTAATTATGTTAGTTTAATTGAAATTTTGCTATGATTATTAAATTTTTATAATTAAATCATCTTGACTATTTTCTCTAAACTAGTTGCTTTGCTTACTGTAGTAGAAAATGTATAATGAAATAATTTGATTTCATCACTTTAAGGTATTATTTATTTAGTTCTATGTATGGAACTCACCCCAAAACAAAGGTAGCAAATTAGGCATTTCTAATAACTTAAGAGACTGTTGGTTCATGTGGGAGAATGGTAATAGGAATGAGAATGAATATAATCATTATAATTATGATAGTTGGTTATGAGGAAAGAATGATTACTATTACCACTAATAATTGTTGTTTTATTAAAAATATTGAGAATAAACATTTGTTATATTTTAATTAACTAATTAATTATATTTTAATGAATTAGAACTTCTCTATGTCTAGAACTCATTTTTTTTCTAGAATTCTAAAAGGGTTATTTATATTGAAAGTTAGGTACATATGTATTAAAATGGCTAGCTAATAATTTCATTTGACCTTTATAAATAGATCACTTGACGAGTTTTTAATACATCAGTGGTGTTCTACTTTTGTCTAATATTATGTTAAAAAAAGTGTATAAAAGATGATTAGATTTACCGATATCTACTTATTTTTCCTATTTGTATTTTTTATTTACACGTATTTATTTGTTTATATTTATTATTATCCTTTATGTCTATTTTTATTTTTATTATTACTTTCATTTTTATCTTTTATTTTATTATTTATCTTGTTCTATCTTTATTCTATTATTTGTTTTTATTACTTTTTTATATTTTATTTGTAAGTGTTTATTTAGATTTACTTATATTTATACTTATTTATTATTATCTTTTATGTTTATTTTTTATTTTTATCATTACTTTATTATTTAATATGTATCTTTTATTACTCTTTACAATTTATTTTTATTTTTTTTCTTGTGGGTCTATCGAAAACAGTCTCTATACCAGTTAAGAGTAAGGTCGCATATTTCTAGACCTTCCCAGACTCTGTATCTCAATGAGACTTTTATTGGGATGTTGTTGTTGTTGTTTTTTCCCCCCGATTTTGTTAATTATTTCTTGGTAATCTTAATAGTTTAGTAGCTCATTGCCATGTAGTGAAGACGATTACCATTTATGAATTGTGTAAAGTTAATGATTGTCCTTTTATTAGTTATAAATATTTTAGGGTACTAGAGTAGTAGTATTATGTTTATAAGGATACTGTATACTTCTCTTTTTACTTCCATTATTCTATATGCTTTTATATATGCTTATATTTAAGTGCAAATGAGATTACCTTATAAGTGTTAAGGGTTATTTTTAATATTTTTAGCCTTTTATTTCAAAGATGTTTAATTTTGAGTTTCATTGTGATGAAGTTTTAAGAAAAGATAGACAATGAGAGTATACTGGTTACAAGATCAAGATGAAAAAAAATATAACTATTAAGATAATTAACATGTTACTATTAAAGAGTATTGCAAAGGATACATGCATATGGTCAATTCCATTTATTACAAGTATGGCCATAAGTCTTTTAATCAAAGAGGAGAACTTGCACTATATAATGACAAGGACATGTTGGAGATGTTTAAAACAATGAAGGAAATGAATTACTCACTTGTTCATCTATATTATGATCTAGTTATGAAGAACTATCCATTGATGGTGAAGAAGTAGACTCTAATGATAAGATTCAAAAAGTTTATGTTGAAGAAGAAGTGAATGATGAATCAATTTTTGATTTTTTTTTCTTGTCAAAAGGAGTGATTCTTTGGTAATGACATTTCATGTAGCCTTTTGATTGGTGAAAAAGGATAATTGCACGATAGAGTTGAGAAGAGAAAATTGGATAATGGTTATCATTTTTGACAATGTTATTAATGAAATTTGGAGTAGAATGAGGTTTAGTGGTCATAACACTAGATGTGTTATATTATAAAGTAATTCTTATTACATCGAGAGTGATTATGAGAACAACAATGAAGAAATAACAAATCCAATTACAAATAATGATGACTTGTTTTAAAATAGTTATTGGATAAAGACAGATTATGATTTACTTTTATTATGATTTATCTATCCTTGTCTTCTAGTTTTGTTGTTCTAAACATGTTTAGTGCTAAATAACTTTTTACATATTTAGATAGTGAAAACCTCATGGTTATTTTTGTATGAAATGATTTAGTTTAATTTATAAAATGAGATATATTAATGCGAGCCATCTTTATTAGTCTTACTACAAATTAATTCTTGTTGGAATTTAAATATGATTTTAATTCAGTTGTATACGACTCAAGAGGGCTTACTTGTGAATGGATCATGGCCTAGGTAGACTAGGTTGAATACAGTGCTCAAGAAAGATTTGCATATTCTTTTTAGTGTTAAGGTGAAACCTTTTATGGGATTTTATAATGTCATATATCTAAATAGGTGTTAGCATAGATAAAGATATGGATTAACCAACTAGATAACAGATGACTATGAATTAAGAGAGTATAATTTCAATATCTAGGAGGTCATATTAAATCAAAAAATATATTTGTTGTAAGTTAGTTATCATGAAATCAAAAGTACTACTAGGGGAAGTATTCATATAGAAATAGTTATTTGATTTTATTCTCTTCTTATTAATTGGCTTAACATTTATTTCCTGGGTTATTGTCAAAATCAATATGAGTTTTCATGTTATTTTATGATCTATCATTATCAAAATCTTTAAAAACATCTTTTTATTTATTACCCTTAAACTATTTAATAGTTTTAATCTTTTCTATCCATACAGCTTCCTCATGGGATCGACACGCTACTTACCAAAAATAGGTATACTTGCCTAAGTTAATGAGTAATAGATCTAAAGTGGGAAAATTTTGGTAGTGTTAATAATATATAAACTATGCACACAATCACCAAGTTTTTGATGATGTTATCGAGGAAGCAACCAATTTTATGAAACCTATTTAATATTTTTCCAGTCTTTTATAGTTTTTTCTTACTTTAGTTTGTTTGATTTCTTTTTATTATTTTTATTTTTCTAAATTTTCTTTATACCTTGTTTTATTATTTTTATTTATTTTTGTTTGTTATGTTTTTAGGAGTAATTATGGTGTATGAAAAAAAGTCAAAAGTTTGTATTTCTTGAAGAAGATCCCAAACTTGACAAAACGTTTATTCTGAATTAAATAGAGTAGATCAAGCCATTACAAAGATGCATCGAAATTACTCCCTAAAAGGATGGAAGATAAAAGGTGAATTATGATATAGTATGCTACATAATCACTCATTGGAACATAATTAAGCATTTCAAAGCCAAAACTAAATGCTCAATATTTTGAGATTAAGCGCAACAGAATTCAAATAATTTAATATAATGTACAATTTAATGGATTACTTTATGAGTATCCCAATTTACATATTGCCAGAATTTTTGGAGATATGTGACACATTCAACATTAATGGCGAAACTGAAGATTCCATCAGGTAAAGGTTATTTCCATCCATATTTAGGGATCAAACAAAATAGTGGTTGAACATATTACTAGCTAGATTAATCAAAAGTTGGGGTTAGATTTGCAGAGAAGTTCATTATCAAATAATTTACACCATCTAAAACAACAAAACTCAGGAAAGATATCTCTTCTTTTAGGCAATTAGAAAATGTAGGTCTATGTTAGATATAGGATAGACAAAAAGATACGCTAAGGAAGTGTCCATATCATGGTCTTCCCACATAGATCAAGTCCAAAATTTCCATATTAGCATGGATTATTATATGAGGAAAATGATAGATGTTCCAGCATGTGAAACAATAAATAATCCCTATAGTAGTCTTACAATAAATAGAAGAGATGATAATGAATAAATACCAGTAGCGATTAAGCATTAAAAAAAAACCGAATAAGAGGAATTCAAAATATAGATGTCATGACTACTAAGAACCCAAATGAAACTAATAGTAAGTAAGCTTAATAACATGAACTTTCCATGTATAGTAGTTTAGTTATAAGTTATAAATTCGATTGGGGAGGACATCAAGGAACCAAAAAACAAGATGGAATTCATACAATTGAATCAATAAAGCAAGATGATTTTATAAGAAATATCTAGGGACAAAACTAACCCCAATAATAGGATGCATAATTTAGGATGGAGAAATTGTTATACTTTCTTATGGAACAAGTAACCAGCTCAAAGACTATACCAATAATTGTTTCCACAAGTACATTAAAGGGAGAAGAAGCAAGACATAAAAGAATTATTAAGGGATTTTATACTAAGAAAATCTTCCTGAATGCAGAACTATAAGGTCTCAATGATATCTAAATTACCTAATAAGGTTAAAATATGAAAAGATAAATAGATAGTTTAGTAGGTTCCTTAAAATTTTTAAGCAACTTCACATTGGCATTCCTTTTATTGAAGCTCTTTTCTAGATTTCTCAATTTTCTAAGTTTCTTAAGGAGATTCTCATTAAAAAAAAGAAGCTGGAGGAGTTATAAAATATTACATAAGAATGCTCAGTTATCCTTTAAAACAATTATCACAAAAGCTGAAAAATTTGGGGAGTTTTACAATCTCTTGTACCTTTGATAGTTTATCTGTTAATAAGGTATTTATTGATTTAAGTGCTAGTATCAATTTGATACATAATCATATTTTTGATAAATTAAAATTAAATGAACCTAAACCAAAAAGGATTAGCTTGCAACTAGCCATAGAATAATTAAGTATCCTAGAGGCATAATTAAAAATGTTTTTGTTAAGGTTGATAAAATCTTTTGCTCAGTTGATTTTGTTATCCTGGATATATAACAAAATGTTTAAGTACCTTTAATCCTAGGTAGAACATTTTTTTGGCAAAAAAAATTGTAATAAATGTCCATAAAGAGAAGATGATTCTTAGTGTTAGAAGCGAAACATTAATCTTCAAAGTTCCAAATGCATTAAACACTCCAACTTATGTGATGCTTTTTAATACTCCTGTTATTTGTTAGACACTAAATTATTAAATCCCTTATAGAGTCATACAATAAGACACTTCATAGTATGACATTATTGAAGGAGAGGAAATTGACTAAAAATTGAGGATTTGCGAGATGATGTGGCCCATTTAGAGGGAAAAAAAACCTTTGAATAAGGAAGGACAAAGTAGATGAAGGGGATATAACCTATAAAATATAAAACGATATATAGATGAACTAACAAAATTGGAATTAACACACCTTTCAGATGCATTTTTAGGGCAAAACTCGAAATTATAGGTGGTAAATACAACTAGGTTATCTAATGAACAAAAGTACAAGTTACCACAAGTGCTACAAGAGCATAAAAATTCTTTAGAATGAAAATAATTCAATAAAAAAGGGATTAACCTTTTATATTTCATTTATAAAATTTTGATGGAGGAAGGAAATAAAAATTATATTTTAACTATAAATAAGTTTAAATCCAAATATAAGAAATGCTATAAAAGTAAAGGTTGTAAGATTACCTGATTTAGGTGTGATCTATCCTATTTTTGATAGTTCATGTATAATCCATATGTAGGTAGTACCAAAGAAAAGAGAAATGATAGTTTCTCCATATAAGAAGAATGATTTGGTCCTAATAAGATATGCTAATAGATGGATAGTATATATCTAGTATAAGAAACTAAATGATGAAACACAAAAAGACCATTTTTCTTTCCTTTTATTGCTCAGATGTTGAAGTGAATCTTAGGGTATATGTATTTTTGCTTCTTAGAGGAGTATTGAAGATAATTTCAAATCCCAGTTCCTTTAGAGGATCAAGAAAAATCCACATTTACATACCAATATAAAACATTCACTTATCATAGGTTCCACTTAGAATTTTCAATACACTAACAACATTTTAAAGGTTCATAAGGAAAAAATTTGAGGAAATAATTGAAGAGTTAATATAAGTATTTATAGATAATTTTAAGTATTGAATTTTATTATAGATGCATCTTGATAAATGGTTAATGAACTATGTTTTTACGCTCGTATTGAGTGAGTTTTGCTTATTATTTGAGAGTTTTACAATGTTTTGTGACATTTATTTTGTTTCAAATGTGTTTTCAGGTCTCAATTGCCTTCATGGATCCAAAATAGGAGAAATAGAGGGAAATCGTGGCATAAAATAGAAGAATTGGATCTATTTTGGAGGCACACACCTGTGTGAGTAACGTACTTGACTATGTAAAGGGATTGTGTAAGGGACTATAAATGTGTAAAGCTTTAAAGAAGTCTTTTTTTTTGGTATGTAGATACATGCTTTTATAAGTAACATACACGACTATATCCCTTGCCTGTGTAAGCTACTGAGAATATGTAAAGTTGTATTATTGAAGTATTTTTAAGATACAGGGTCACTTACATGATTGTGTGGCTGATCATGTGTAATTTAGAAACCCTGCAATATAAAAAGGCAATTATGAAGAGGAGATGAGAAAAAAGCGATTAAAGTTAGAAGTTATAGTTAGGTTATAGTTGAAGACATAATTTTGAACCTGGGAAGAAGAAAGTATGATGATTACTTTAAGGGATGCAATATAGAGCAACATTCCATCAAGGATTCAAGAGGATTTCATTAGAGAAAAGGGGGATATACAAATTTATAGATTCTTTTCTTTCTAATTATTCTTCTGAACGTTTAATGTTTGTTTCATTTTCTATGCTTAGGAACTAAGTTTGATTAGTTCCTAGGTAGGAGGAACTCTAAGGCGGGATGGATGCTTTAATTGATCCTTTATTTAATGTAATTTAATTGATTAATTCATTGAGATCTGATCATGGTTCTCTGATGTATGTAAGTTTTAATTAATTAACCTCGATAATCCGCAAGCGTACGGGTCGTTATATGACCGCGTGGCTGATCATGTGTAATCTAGAAACCCCGCAATATAAAAAGGCAATTATGAAGAGGAGACGAGAAAAAAGCGATTAAAGTTATAAGTTATAGTTAAGTTATAGTTGAAGACATAATTTTAAACCTGGGAAGAAGAAAGTATGATGATTACTTAAAGGGATGCAATATAGTGCAACATTCCATCAAGGATTCAAGAGGATTTCATTATAGAAAAGAGGGATATACATATTTATAGATTCTTTTCTTTCTAATTATTCTTCTGAATGTTTAATGTTTGTTTCATTTTCTATGCTTAGGAACTAAGTTTGATTAGTCCCTAGGTAGGAGGAACTCTAAGGTGGGATGGATGCTTTAATTGATCCTTTATTTAACGTAATTTATTTAATTGATTCATTGAGATCTGATCGGGATTTTTTGATGTATGTAAGTTTTAATTAATTAACCTCGATAATCAGTAAGCGTACGGGATGTTCGCGTAGTAACTAAGGTGAAGATTCCACGAGGAGTAGTCCTAAAATCTAAAGCCAAAACAAATCGCAAAAATTCAGATGAAACTAAAAGAAGAATGTAATTCAATCAAACAATTCAATTCTAGAATCAATCACGAAAATATTAACAAATTAGTAATTGCAACGCACACTTAAGAATCAACCTAAGGAACTACCAATTAAGAGAAAGGAGATTTACCTATCTTTAACTCTAACCTCATCTATTATAAATTACTGGATTATTGGTTCTAGACGATCTTAGGGTTGATTACTCTCTCTCGAGTTATAACTATTAACCCTAATTTATAAACCCTAATCAAATTATGGAAATTGCAATTTCTCAATTAACAACCTATCCAAAACCCTAATTATATCTCAGGTTGTCTAATAAACTATCAGAAACTATTGTAAGATCTCTCTTCGCACAATTTAATTCTTGTTCTATTGAATCGCCTAACTCTCATTAGCCCAATTTAATTATTTTTAACTCGATTCACCCTCTCAGTTTATCACCAAATTATGCAATCGCAGAAATTAAATCACAATAAATCCAATAAAATATAAACAATCAAATTTCATTAAATCAAAAATAAGACCTCGAAGGTGAGTTTAGAACATCATCAACATTCACAAATCCTATCATCAACTATCATTCCAATTCTGAAAAATAATAAAATTGAAAATAACAAGAAATAAGAAATTGAATAGAAGAAGGGAGGCAATGACGTCAGGAAACTCCTGATTTGAGATGTACGTCAAGTCAACTTCTTCTCCACTTCTCTCTTCCTTCTTCTCTAAGAAACTTCTTTTTTTTCTTTTTGTTCTTCTTGTTCTATTTATCTTCTAAGATTTTTCAGGGTTTGAAAGATCTAAAAAATCCTCGAAATGCGAAGTTTGGGAGTGACTGCGAGTCTACCTGATGCAAGCCATGATTGTGGCCTATTTTTAAGCCTTCTGTCATGATCGTGGGCTAACTTTAGTGCTTTTGTCACCATTATTTCGGTCGGAATGTCTCTAAAACTTCTTCGTTCTTCGTTGTTGACCCTGAAACACTAACAAATACATCAAGGTTCCTTAAAAACATAGTATTTAAGCTCAAAGACTTTTACTAACCCATAAAACACTTAAAACACAAATATTTATCAAACTAACACAATTCTAACCTAAACACATACTAAATGATTAAATTAATAGCTAAAAACATATCAAACTATAGCCTAAAACATGATGCAATTTACACTTATCAAGATCTAATCATGTGTTTCTATTATTGAATTAATATGTCTAGGATATTAGTTCAATGTTTTATTTCATATGATTAAGATTGAGAAATCCTCTTGTATGAATAGGTCTACCATAGCTAGTAGGAGCTGCGTGCAAACCTAGAGATAAGTCAACATAAATTCTTTAGATTAAGGTCAAATATAATAGATAAATTCACGAATTGAGTAATGCAATCTTATAGGTTTTGAATAGAAAAGGTTTTAGTTAATCAACCAATGATTAGTTGTTAATTGTCTTGAGAAAGATATTAACATAAGATAGGAATTTCCATGGTCTAATAATTGAATTGCATGATAAAGGGTTAATACTTAAGATATCTTAGGGGGATTCATTACCTAGGTACTAACTATTTGATATGAGATGAATCTTTGTGTTATATTTGTTTTGATTCATTATTTGTTAAATTCTA
The DNA here is from genome assembly GCA_027563885.1 of Erythroxylum longipes. NCBI lineage: Eukaryota > Viridiplantae > Streptophyta > Magnoliopsida > Malpighiales > Erythroxylaceae > Erythroxylum > Erythroxylum longipes. Next base: position 1,655,121 of record JAOQMS010000007.1, read on the forward strand.
GTTTAGTTTAGTTTTAAACTAAATCGTCATATAATTCAATGGTTATATAATAGACATATACAAGAGATTCAAGGAGATGATAAGGAAGTGCACACATTATGGTTTATCATTGCGGATGCAAATACAAACCTTTTATAATGGACTAAATCAAATGATGAGGTAGATAATAGATTTAGCGACTTAGGGTACTCTAAACAACAAAATGCCAAAAGCATCTTAAGGCCTCATTGAAGACATGATGATGAATAATTCATAGTGGTACTCTTCTCAAGTAAAATTTAGCAAGCTAATAGGAGTATATGAAGGAGATGTAATTACAACACTGATGAACCATGTTGAAGTGCTAAGTAGGAAGATCGATGGATTAACTATGAGTAGTCATTTATTCCAAACAATACAATATGAAGTGTGCGGGCTAGGACATCGAGGTCAAGATTGCATAGCACTATAACTTGAGCGTACGGATTATATGGAGAATGCTTTTAGAACTTAGAATAATCCATATAGAAATATAAATAATTTGGGATGGAGGAATCACCTAAAATTCTCTTGGGGGAATCAAGGGTAGTCAAGGAGCAACCCTCCACTTGGATTCCAATAACAGCCACCTTAAAAAAAATGTCAAGCTTAGAGGACGTTATGTCTATAATTCTTTAACATTCAGAGGAAAGATTTCAATCCACAGAGATGTCATTGAGGAATTAAAAAGCTTCTATATATAACTTGAAAACCTAGATTGACCATAAGGGGGTTTGCCTAGTACTACAGAGATAAATCCTAAATAACATATCACCTTTAGAAGATCAAAAGAGTTATACAAGGAAAACAAAACCCAAGAGAAGAAAGAAAGCAACACCAGGAGTTAAGAGGAAGTTAAAGGTGAAGGGTACCTTCAAAAGTTAAGAAATTTTGGCCTACCATCCTTTATCCCACTGAAGTGAAGAAAGATTTAAAGAACGAGTTGTTTGGTAAGTTCCTTAGACTCTTTAAACAACTCCAAATTAACTTACTCCTTGTTAAAGCCCTTACAACCAAAGTGTTCGATATTTTTGAAGAAGTTACTAGCGAACAAGAGGAAGTTGGAGGAGTTAGTGACTGTGACATTGAGTAGAAGGTGCTCAATGACTCTTCAAAGCAAGCTACCAGAGAAGTTTAAAGATCCAAGGAGTTTTACTATCCCTTGTCAAATCGATAGCTTAAAAAAAACTTTAATCAACCTAGAGGTTGGTATTAATATGATGCCTCATTATTTGTTTAAGAAATTAGGATCAGGTGAACTAAAACATATTAAGATAAGTTTAAAATTAGCATAAAGATATGTAAAACATCTTATAGGTATTATAGAGGATATACTTGTGAAGGTTGATAACTTCATATTCCTAGTTAATTTTGTGATTCTTGATACAGAGGAAGATATAAAGGTACCTCTCCTTGTAGGCCAACCCTTTTTAACCACTTGTAGGTCTATTATTGATGATAGCGAGGGCAAGCTAGTGTTTAGGGTTGGGGATGAAAAGGTCATATTTGAATTTTGATGTCATGAATCATTCCTTTAAATTTATTGATGTTGATAATTCTAGTGATTTATTTCATGATTTAGTTTCAAATGTTTTATAGGACTCTTCTTCTAGAGGTCTATCGGTACTGTTTCCAGTTTAAGGTAAAAAGAATGACGAAAAATGCATAACAAGGAAAAAGAAGGTATCTTACTTAGAGTTTAAGGAACTCATGATAAGAAACAACAAACTTAATCTCTATAAGCCACCTTGAACATGAAGATATGTCGAGCTAGAGATAATAAAAAGAAGTGCTACTTGGGACGCAGCCCAAGAATTAAGATAGTTTTGTTTTATTTGATTATGTTATTTTGTTTATTTTTAAGCTTTAATTTAGGGTTTCATTATTTTTAGGCATGTTTTATGTTAGGTTATAGAGCATCTTCATTTGATTATACCTATTTTTTGTGTTTTTGGTATGTGTTACTGATTTTTGTGACTTTGAATGAAAATATTATAAGTTTTAAGGAATTTTTAGGTATACACAATAATGTACATACCTGTGTATACATAAATTTTATTTTAGTATGTTTTACATGGTTCCAATGACCTACACAGTCATTAGACATGATAGTGTATAGTCTTGGAGCTTTTAAAACTTTTTGCACACAATTATAGTTAGTTGCACGAGCATGTGGAATGTGTCACAACACGTGTCTTTGTCAAAAGTCACACAGTCACGGTTACTTACATAGTCTCGTACATAGCCATTTATGTAATCATGTAAGTTTGCAAAAAGTCATACTCCCATGTATCACAAGTCACATAATATAGTGACTGACATAGTCAGTTATATAGCCATGAAAGTCCGTGACACACATTAAAAATCCTATTTTTCTTCTTTTTTCCCACTTTTCTCTTCATCTTCTGCCACCCACCTATTGCACCTCTCCCTCCTTTAGCCTAGCCCAACATTTTTTAAGTGATTTTGCAACATTTAAGTAAGTTTTTCTTTCCTTTTACATACATTTCACTTGGCAATTTGAGTATTTTTACAAATTTTAGGGTTTTCCATCTCCAATTCGCTAGGGTTATGCAATTGTTGCATCTTAGAGTGATTTCACCTTATTTTTTCTTGATTGTTAATAACAAGTTTAATTTCATTATTTTCCATATGAATTATTGAACTAATTTGATGAATTGGATAAAATTTGCTATAGGTATGCGAATTTTGCTCATTAAGTTCGAAAATTAAGAGATTTTGTTAGATTAGGTTTAATTTGTTGGTTTCCTAGTAATTAGATAGTATTCCCAACTTTAAATTCATTTCAATTTAATATTTTGCATGAATTAGGTTTAATTGTGTTTAGTATAGGTTTAATTGTTAAATTGTGTTTACACTACAAGAAAAATTACAAATAGGGACGAAAAATAGGGACGGAATTTATCCGTCCCTAATTAGGGGCGGAATTTGCGACCGAAATGGGTTCAAAAACAAATCCGTCCCCAAATCTATCCCAAAGTTTGCTACATCTACACCGACCAAACTTTTCGTCCCAAAATTGATTACAAAGTTTGGCCCCAAAACCCGCGAAGTAAAGTTCATAAGAATCCGTCCCTAAGTTCGAACCAAATTTACGAACGAAAAAAATGGTCCTCAAATCCGTTACTAATTTACGGCCGTTCACATTGGGACGGATTTAGAGATGGAATATTAAGGACGAAATTTTTCGGTCCCAAATATTGGACGGAATTTGCAACCAATTTCTTTGAGAATATTTTCCGTCCCTAAAATCGTAACAACGATGTTGGGACCAAATTTTTCGTCGCTATTTTCGTACCTAAGTTCGTCCCAAATCCCGTCGGTAAATCGGTCCCTATTTTGGTACCTAAATCTGTCCCAATTTCTATCCCTTTTATTTCTCCACTTCTTTAGCAAATGAAACGGTGCGTTTTTCATTGACCCCTTTTATTTATCCCCAAAGGTCGAGAATCAGAGGGTTTGGCTGCTCTGTTTTGCATCTTCTTCAAAAAGGTTATAAAAATCTTGAGATTTTCTCTTAAAGGTGGAGTTGGTTGGTTTTGATTCATGAAACTAGCCATCAATGTGTTTGAAGTTATTGAAATGTTGGCATCATATGCTCATTAAGGTAATTTCTTTTGCAAATTAGATGTTCCCCTCTAATAATTTTCACATCTTTATGTTTTAGTTTAACAATGGAAAATTTTATGGTGATTTATGGTTTGGGTTTTGTGTGGTTGATAAAAATTTGGTTATTTATTGCTCTCAATTAGTAATAATTGGTGTGATAATTTAGGAATTTAAGGATTTAGGGTTTTAATTT
>JAOQMS010000007.1:1659061-1699516 GCA_027563885.1 Erythroxylum longipes
GTATTTTTTTCAACTATTGACATGTTAATGGAGATTGTATGTGAGTAGTGTGCGTGAGTCCCTCTTGCCACAACTGCCAACGTCTCCCTTATGCTGTCTTCAACGTGCTTTTAGCCACCAACTTCAATATGTCTTCATCCTTTTATCTCAACCTGCTGCTAAAGTCTTTTAATCTCCACCAGATCATGTTATTTTTCCAGCTTGTGTGTGGAGAGTGTTGAGTGGTGGATGGTCCCTCTTTTCTTGCCACCTCCACGTAGCTGCTTCATTTAATGTCCACCATGCTGTAACATTTTTCTCCTAAGTCACTAGCTCAACGAGTTTTGATTTATGCCCAACGTTATGTGAGTGGAGAGTCTACTAGCTAACATGTGTCTTCACCACTAGCTGCCAACATCTCACTAGCTACCAACGTCTCATTTGTCTCCACCAGCTCACGTTTTTGCCACCAGCTCAACGTATTTAATCTCTAGCTGCTTCGATTGTTGCTCTCTAACCAGCTGCTTCACGTTTCTTTCCTATACAACCAGCTGCCAACGTTTCTTTTTAGAACTAGCTGCTTCGTTGTTTCTCCTAATCTTGCAACAAGATCAACATTATTCCATATAACACCAGTTGCCACGTGAGTTTGGAGTGTTGAGTGGCATGTAACGTCTTGAGAGCTGGTCCAATGTGAGTGATGGAGTTGGTAAGTATATTGTGAGTGACGGCTGTCTGTGAGTGATGGAGTAGTGTTCTCTTTTTGTTACTCCTCCCAGCTGTCCTCATTATTCACGCACACTACTCTCCACCGCCAGCTGTTGTCTTCCTCCCTTTTGTCGCCAGTTTTCTACGTGATTTTAGGAGAGTCTTTTGGTCCACTTTTTACGTTGCCTTGGTTCACGCACATTACTGTCTTCTTTTCCCTTCTGCGCCGCCACCACTGCTTCACATTACCAGCTGTTGCAACTCTTCTATCTTATACCTTGATGTGACAAATAAAAATTGTGGTTTGGTCCACATTTCATGCACACTCACGCTATTGTCCCTTCTCTGTGCCGTCACCTTATTCTGTTTGTGTTCTCTCCATTCAAAGTCCACACAGCTGTACTCTTTCATGCAAACCCAGCCACACTTCTTGTTTTTCCAGTTCTCTTTGTTTCATTCCATTAAACCCTTACGGTCCCACCTTCTTATTCAAACTCATGCATAACCGTCTGTGCTACTAGCTTCTCTCCTCTTTTGTTTTCTATGCATTGAACGTCCATTTAGGTCTCCTTATCCCACAATTTTCACCAAGTTTTAACCTATTCTTCATGCAAAAACCGTGACTGGTACCATGTCAAAATGTTAACGTTTTTAGGTGGTATCCTTGCTTATTTTGAGGGCTTTTCTTGCTTTATACTCTTAAATGTTCCAAAGCCAATACGTGCCTAAAATTAAAACAAATAAATTTTAATTAGTGCAATTTAAATATTAAATAGACAAGAGTCTAGCAATTTATGTATCAAAAATTAATACAAAATGCCCATTAACAATCACATCAATCATTATCCCAATTTCATTATATATATGCTTGCTATTTGGATTGCTTTAAAAAAAAGAAATTTCCTTTTTTAATAAATTTTTGTGCAAATTTAGATTTATAATGATATTCCTTATTTCTCAATCTTTTTAATAAATTAACTTACTTTTCTATAATGTTTTATGAGAATAAATCATTCATAATCTTTTAGTAATATTCTAAATACAAAATATCGACTTAATTTATGAAACTTAGAACTCAGAGTAAATGGGATCTAATTTCAAGTTCACATAGTCTCAGATTCTCACATAATATAAGTTGAGATTATGACTTATAATATTCTTATTGGTCAACTATTCACATATAGTATAAATTATGTGTTACTATATTAAGTCTTTTAATAGAACATATATCTTATCTTATAATACTGTAAAGTTCAAACATACCTAATACCTAAATTGAGTTCACTTATTTACTCATTCAATTCACCTTTCACTTGTTATTTATCTAAATGAAATTGTAGATTTAGAGATATATTTATTTATTTACTAAATTCAAAGATCATTGATCATCATTAATTAGTATATAAGCAATTTCGTAATAACAGTACCCTATTGTTGATGAAAATGCATTACTATTTCAGTAATGCCAATTTTTATAGCCTTAACTATATTATATGTTTGTATGTTTGACAAACACCTGTTATGTATTTTAATCTTCACATCCAATAAGAAAATTTGCTTGTTTATTTTAGTCTTTAATTGTGTTATGCAATAAATTTGCTGAGTTATGTGACAACTCTTTCGTGCCCTTATTTTTATGCTAATTATGTCAGTTTAATTGAAATTTTGTTATGATTATTAAAATTTTATTAATTAAATCATCTTGACTATTTTTTCTTAACTAGTTGCTTTGCTTACTGCAGTAGAAAATGTAAAATGAAATAATGTGGTTTCATCACTTTTTGGTATTATTTATTTAGTTCTATGTATGGAACTCGCCCCAAAACAAAGGTAGCAAATTAGGAATTTCTAATAACTTAGGAAGCGATTGGTTCGTATAAAAGAATAGTAATAGAAATGAGAATGAATATAGTGAGGAATGAGAATGAATATAATCATTATAATTATGATGGTTGGTTAAGAGGAATGAATGATTACTATTACCATTGATAGTTGTTCGTTTGTTAAAATTATTGAAAAATAAACATTGTTATATTTTAATTAATTATATTTTAATGAATTTGGAACTATATGTCACTTTTTAAATAGAACTTCTCTATATCTAAAGCTCATTTTTTTCTAGAATTCTAAAAGGGTTAATTATATTGAAAGTTAGGTACATATGTATTAAAAATGGCTAGGTAATAATTTCATTTTACCTTTATCAATAGATCACTTAATGAGTTTTTAATACATCATTGATGTTCTACTTTTCTCTAATATTATGTTAAAAAGTGTATAAAATATGATTAGATTTATCGATATCTACTTATTTTTCCTATTTTTATTTTTATTTATACGTATTTATTTATTTATTTTTATTATTATCCTTTATGTCTATTTTTATTTTTATTATTACTTTCATTTTTATCTTTTATTTTATTCTTTATCTTGTTCTATCTTTATTCTATTATTTGTTTTTATTACTTTTTTATATTTTATTAGTAAGTGTTTATTTATGTTTATTTATACTTATATTTATATTTATTATTATTATCTTTTAGGCCTATTTTATTTTTATCATTACTTTTATTATTTAGTATGTATCTTTATTACTCTTTACATTTTTTTTTATTTTTTCCCGTGGGTCTGTCGGAAACAATCTCTCTACTAGTTAAGAGTAAGGTTGCGTACTTCTAGAACTCTCTAGACTCTGTATCTCAATGAGACTTCTATTGGGATTTTATTGCTATTGTTTTCCCTATTTTGTTAATGATTTCTTAGTAATGTTACTAGTTTAGTAGCTCACTGCCATGTAGTGAAGACGATTGCCATTTATGAACTGTGTGAAGTTAATGATTGTCTTTTTATTAGTTATAATTATTTTAAAGTACTAGTGTTGTAGTATTGTGTTTTTAGGGTACTGTATACTTTTATTTTTATTTCCATTATTTTATGTGCTTTTATATATGCTTATATTTAAGCGCAAACGAGATTACCTTGTAAGTGCTAAGGGTTATTTTAAAATTTTTGGCCTTTTATTTTAAAAAAGTTTAACTTGGAGTTTCATTGTGATGAAGTTTTAAGAAAAGATAGACAATGAGAGTATATTGGTTGCAAGATCAAGATGAAAAAATATATATAACTGTTAAGATAATTAACATGTTACTGTTAAAGAGTATTGCAAAGGACACATGCATATGGTCAATTCAATTTATTACAAGTATGGTAATGAGTCTTTTAATCAAAGAAGAGAACTTGTGTTATACAATGACAAGGACATGTTGGAGATGTTTAAAACAATGAAGGAAATGAATTACTCACTTGTTTATCAATATTACGATCTTAGTTATGAATAACTATCCATTGATGGTGAAGAAGTAGACTTTAATGATGAGAGTCAAAAAGTTTATGTTGAAGAAAAAGTGAATCATGTACCAAATTTTGATTTTTTTTTCCTATTGAAAGGAGTGATTCTTTAGTGATGACATTTCATGTAGCCTTTTGATTGGTGATGAAGAATAATTGCACGATAGAGTTGAGAAGAGAAAATTGGCTAGTGGTTATCATTTTTGACAATGTTATTAATGAAATTTTGAGTAGAATGAGGTTTAGTGCTCATAACACTAGATGTGTTGTATTATAAAGTAATTCTCATTACATGGAGAGTGATTATGAGAACAATATGAAGAAATAACAATTCCAATTACAAGTAATGATGACTTTTTTAAAAATAGTTATTAGATAAAGACAGATTATGATTTACTTTTATTATGATTTCTTTATCTTTGTCTTCTAGTTTTGTGTTCTGAACATGTTTAGTGCTAAATAATTTTTTACGTATTTAGATAGTGAAAACCTGATGGTTATTTTGTATGAAATGATTTAGTTTAATTTATAAAATGAGATATATTATTGCGAGCCATCTTTATTGTTCTTAATATAAATTTAATCTTGTTGGAATTTAAATATGATTTTAATTCACTTGTATACGACTCAAGAGGGCTTACTTGTGAATGGATTATGGCTTAGGTAGACTAGGTTGGATACAATGCTCGAGAACGATTTACATATTCTTTTTAATGTTAGGGTGAAACCTTTTATGGGATTTTATAATGTCATATATCTAAATGGGTGTAGATAATAGATGACTATGAATTAAAAGAGTACAATTTCAATATCTAGGAGATCCTATCTATTTAAAAAATATATTTATTGTAAGTTAATTATCATGAATTCATAAGTACTACTAGGGGAAGTATTCATCTAGAAATAGTTGTTTGATTTTATTCTCTTCTCATTAATTGGCTTAACATTTATTTCCTGGGTTATTGTCAAAATAAATATTAGTTTCTGTTTTATTTTATGATCTATTATTATCAAGGTCTTTAAAAACAACTTTTTATTTATTACCCTTAGACTATTTAATAGTTTTAATCTTTTCTATCTATACAGCTTCCTCATGGGATCAACACTCTCCTTACCAACAACAGGTATACTTGCCTAAGTTAATAAAGAATAGATCTAAAATAGGACAATTTTGGTAGTGTTAATAATATATAAACTATGCACAGAATTACCAAGTTTTTGATGATGTTATCGAGGAAGCAACCAATTTTATGAAACTTATTTAATATTTTTCCAGTCTTGTATAGTTTTTTCTTACTTTACTTTGTTTGATTTCTTTTTATTATTTTTATTTGTCTAATTTTCTTTATACCTTGTTTTATTATTTTTATTTATTTTTGTTTTTAGGAGTAATTATAGTGTATGAAAAAAAGTCAAAAGTTTGTAGTTCTTGAAGAAGATCCCAAACTTGACAAAACTTTTATTCTGAATTAAAGGAAGTAGATCAAGACATTACAAAGATGCACCGAAATTACCCTAATCGCAGGTTCTGATAAGATAAAGTTTTAATATTTTTAAACCTTGACATTTTCTCAAGCATACGGGTCATTCGCATAGTACCTAAGGTTTCAATCCCATGAGGAGGAATAATGTAATCCTAAAATCTAAGGCCAAACACAATTCGCAAAAACTCAAAATAAACAAAACTAGGTAGAAATTATTTCAATCACATAATTAATTTCAAGAATCAAATTCGAAAATATATACAAGATAGCAATTGCACAACCCAAATCAAGAATCAACTTAGGAACCACCAATTGAGAGAAAGGGGATTTTTATTCGATTTTAATGGAAACCTAATTGACTGCGAATTTATTGAATTATCGATTTTAGACAGTCCTAGGGTTGATTACTCTCTCTTGAGATATAATCATAAACCTTAATTATTAACCCTAATCAGATTATGAGAAACTGCAACCTCTCGATTCACAATTTATCCCACAACCTAAATTGGATCTGAAATTGTCCAATAAACTACTAGAAACCTATGCAAGATCTCTCGTTACACGAATTTTGGGTTGTGATTTTGGCCCGAAAGTCTCTGAAACTTCTTTGTTCTTCGCTATTGACCTTAAAATACTAACAAATACATCAAGGTACCTCAAAAGCATAATATTTAAGCTCAAAGACATGTACTAACCCATAAAAAACACTTAAACTCACAAACTAACATAATTCTAACTTAAATACATACTAAACACTCAAATTAACACTTAATAAATAACAAATTAAACCCTAAATTATAATGCAAATCACACCTATCAACATCTCTACACTTAAACGTTTGCTTGTCCTCAAGCAAGCAAAACAACAAAAACATAACAAACACATAACACAGAATGCAGTAATGAGGCAATGGCTTCAACTTCATGAAATATATTTAATTTAAAACACAATCATTCAAGTTATATCAAATCATTAACATGTAAAATCTGCGTCTAGGGGTTTTGAACTAATTATACATATTAATCCAGATCTAACTATTATCCTTTTCAATTGCACGCACACATTAATAATTCTTCGGCCATTCATACTTTGTAACTACTCCAAATACGTTTTCATGACAAGTCAAACAATTACAAGTTTGGTAGGTTTTTATTAAGAACTTTTTTTTTAATTTAACAAGGACCTAGTCTTTTACTTGGAGGCAAACATTAGTGATGAATGTCGATCTGATTACTCAACTAAGTCATTTTATTAAACAACTTGGTTAAAACGTCATTATATCTTTTTGACGCGGGGTCATGCATTTCCGATGTGTGTCAATCCAGTTACTTGACTATATCAATTTTTGAACTGGCTACTAGTTCTATTCATAACCCGAAGGCCAGTGGAATAGTTATTTATTTAACAAACACATTTTTTTAAAAATTAATATACCTACCTTTGTGTTTCAGCTACTTGTTTCCATGAAAAATACTAGTAAAGTTACCTAAGTTGAAGGGCCTCAAATTATGAATGAATGTGGCAAATTAGAGGGTGACAAACTTATATTAAATCCTAATTAAGTTGTATATTTATTCAAAAAAACCAATTCACTAATTTTTCAAGGTAATGATTCTTTACAGCCTAATAGACTATGCTCAAAATTAAATCAATTTCAATCCATCTAAGCCATTGAAACATTCATACAATTTATAAAATGCAACCTAACAACTATTATACAATATGCAAAATCACATTCAAAAGCAAAACACATAACCATTCCCACACTTGAATAACACATTGTCTTCAACATGAGAAGGGGACAAACAAACATATAAAATAAAGAAGAAATATAAATGAACGTAAAAAAAATTGAAGACAAAATAGAAAAAGAAAAAATGGGTTAGAACGAAATCTCATAGAGACGGAGGTGGAGATGGTGTTGAAGGTCGCAATTGAATGCCCTGAGCCTCGAAATATCTATGGATCCGATGGATATCCTGGCTTTGGCATCGTTGTGTTCGAGTCATCTCCTTCATTATTCTGGTGTTCTTTGCAAGTGTCTTGTTGTTTTCAAAGATTGCATCTAGAACTTTATTCCAACTTTGTTCCTCTTCTTCCTCATTGAACTCTTTACCAGTTGAGTCCTCTTTTGCCTGTTGAGGCAGCGCTGAACTTGAACTCGCCTGATTGACCCTAATCGTTAACCTACTACAATCCACGTCATAATATTTAGCAATAGTAGAAACTAGGTACCCTATACCTAAAATGTTGCTCTTTTTATACAGAGTCGCAGCAATAGCGTTTAGCACATGTGTGAATGTGCACACCAGAATGCTGTGGTCCATGCACCACAACATAACGAGTTCCTTTGTGGAACACTTGTTGGTTTCTGATTTATCAAAAACCAGCTGGCACATAAATTTGTGCAGGAACAAGTGTTCATGGGTCCTTATTATGTTATTGTGGGCATTCTTAGTATGCAATTGGTCTATTCTAGTAAGGTCGTTCCAATAGCGAGAGGGATAAAACTGATCTTATTGATCGATAATGAAGGATTAAGGGAACCCACACATATCGCACATGATTTCTACATTCAATTCATAAGCTCTTCCTCTTATCCTAAACCACAATTCCTTAGGGTTCCTAAGGTCATAGGACAGTGAAGTGAAAAATTCCAAAGTGAGCTCCTAGTAGACAGAAAATTAGAAATATATAAATTTAGCCCACTGGATTCTTTCAGTTAAATTCTCTACTCTATCGTGCAATTCTAACTTATCGAGCATTTCAAAATCAAAATATTCAGGAACTACTATTTTTCTATCATTTAGAGATTTGAAACAAATACCTTACTTCTCTGTGTAGATCGGGAAGGGTGCTTCGAAGTCTGCTGGTATGTTTCTTCTCCCGTTTCCTGTAACTTGATTTTGTCCTGATGATTGCTCCCGTCTGGACGATTGCTTAATGTACGACATATTTCTTGTGAATAGGTAGAGTTTGGAAGAAATTTAGAGGTGTGAAATTTTTGTAGAGAGTTGTGAGAGCTTTTGTTGGTTTCAATTCTATAGAGATAAAGTAAAAGTGAAAGTGAATGAAAAAGTATAGTTAGAAATGAATTTATAGGTGGTTGGAACGTAAAATCGTAAAAATTTCTTTAAAAATGCGTGTTCCCCTTTTCTGCTGCCCATTCGCAAGCCACGATCGTGATCGATGGTTTTCCACCAAATTTTCATTTTTATTTTCTTTCGTTCTTTCCACAATTTCTTTGAAATCACTTCTTAATACTTTTGTGGCCCTTTCAGCTCTCTTACTTGATTGCTCATCCAATTTCTAACGAAGTCCTATTTGTTCTTGATTTTATTTGGAAACAAAATAATCATAGCTACGGAATTCAAACTTTCTAACAAAAAATATCAACAAAATTAAAATTCTATCGGTTGCCTTCTATGCAGCGCTTCTTTTAACTTCAATAGTTCGATACTCTTCTTTCATTGGAAACTCATCTAGGATCAATTTAAGCGTCTTGCTTCCACCTTTTCCATTCAACATCAATTTTGTAGCCTGTAAGTAAGCTACAAATTGCAAAATGAGTAGAAGGAAAATATTGATAAAGTTGAGAAAACCAATTAATTTCATCAATGTTCTTTTTATTAACAAACTGTCAATAAAATAGTGAATAACAAAGGTGAGTTGCTTTCTTTCTTCCTTAATCACCTTTGTCTTCTTTTCTTCTTCCGCTTCACAAAGAGAGACTTTCATAACTTTTTCAAACTCAATGTCTGTTGTCATCTATTCTTTGTCCTTTTGTTCTTCAGAAGATTTGAACACATCAATTATCTTGAATGAGCTACTATCCTTCGGATTCTTAAATACATCATTCATGTTGAATGTCACTTGATCATCATCAATCCAAAGGATGGAGTTCTTTCTATGAATATCTACCGAATATTTTTCATCCTTTTTTTCATCCTCTTCCTTGATTTCTTGGTCTTCTATAAGATCGTATTTAGCTTGATTTCTCGCTGGTTCTTCTAGCTCTACCCTAATCCTAAGTGTGATAGCCTGACATGGCTTTATTGAATTTACTTTCATACTGTGCAGATAGTTTTCCACACTTTGCTTACAAAATTCCGCAGAAAGTTAGCCTATTTGAACCTTTAGATTGTGAATAGAAGAGGCATGATCTTCTATTACTTGCTCAAACTTCTTTTCCAATCTCTTCTGGTTCTCTTCCATAGCCGTGAGCTTATCCATGATTTTATCCAGCTTGGACTCCTATGAACTGGATTCATCTTGCTGAAATTTAAATGGGTCTTAATGTCTTATGTAAGTATTTACATTGTTGGACCAACAAAAATCTGGGTGGTTCTGCCACCCCGAAGTGTATGAGTTCATATAAAGATGATGATTTCTCCAAATAAATTGGGGCTTATTGAAATCCATAAGAATCCTTTACTCCTTATAATATACATCCTCCATGATCGTTCTTTTTATCTCTTCTTAGCATTCAACTTTTTAGATGTCTCATTCTCACTTTAAGATGTCTTGATGTGTCTCTACTTTATGCCCCAAACTTCTTTCCCTATTAATTTTTTAAAACAAAAGACAGTGAAAAGCCTTAAACTAAAGAACTAAGTTAATCGCCTCCCTGACAACGACGCTAAAAACTTGATCGTAGGTTCTGATAAGATAAAGTCTCAATATTTTTAAACCTCGATATTTTTGCAAGTGCATAGGTCATTTTTGTAGTACCTAAGGTGTCGATCCTACGAGGAGGAATAATCTAATCCTAAAATCTAAGGCCAAACACAATTCGCAAAATCTCAAAATAAACAAAACTAAGTAGAAAATTATTTCAATCACAAAATTAATTTCAAAAATCAAATTCAAAAATATAAACAAGATAGTAATTGCACAACCCAAATCAAGAATCAACCTAAGAACTACCAATTAAGAGAAAGGGGATTTTTATCCGACTTTAATGAAAATCTAATTGACTATGAATTTATTGAATTACCAGTTCTAGATGGTCCTAGGGTTGATTACTCTCTCTCGAGTTATAATTATTAACCCTAATCAGATTATGAGAAATTGTAACCTTTCGATTCAAAATTTATCCCAAAACCAAAATTAGATCTAAAATTGTCCAATAAACTACCGGAACCCTATGCAAGATCTCTCGTTACACAAATTTACTGGTTTGATTCAATTCTTGATCTATTAAATTACCTAATTCTCGTTAGCTCAATTTAATGATTTTCATTCATTTCTCCCTCTCAGTTTATTACCGAATTATGAAGCACAAAAATTAAATCACAAATAATCCAATAGAAATGTAATCAATTAACTTTCATTAATATCAAAGACAAAATTCCCGAAGGTGAGTTTAGAAAATTCCTTAACATTCAACGAATTTATCATTTATGGTTATCTCAAATTCTATACAATCATAAAGAACGAAATAAAACCAACAATAGATTCAAAATGGATGATAGAGGCAGCAATGGTGGGAAACCTCCTATTACGAAAAGTACTTATCGTAGGCTTCTTCTCCATGTCTGTCTTTCTTTGTTTCTTTCTCAATCTCTCAATAAAGCTCTATAGGGTTTTGGGATTATGGTTGATGCAAAAGCTCTCCCTCTTGTGTTCTTTATGTTGTTTAAATAATTTGGCAGCTCTAGGGTTTTTCCAGAGTCAAAACAGTCTGAAAAGTTCCTTAAAACTTGACGTTTTCACCTGTTTTTGCGTCTGTTCGATGCAGGCCAAGATCGTGGACCTACCTGCCACAATTGTGGCCATCATCAAGCCTTTTTGTCATGATCGTGGTAAAAGTGCCATGATTGTGGCTAGCTTCACACCATTCTGTTACCATGATCATGCGTTGGCTCCCATGTTTCTGTAACGATTATGGCTTAGTGTGCCGTGATCATGAGTCATGGTTTCAGCCTGAAAGTCTCCGAAACTTCTCTGTTCTTTACTGTTGACCTTGAAACATTAACAAACACATCAAGGTACCTCAAAAACATAATATTTAAGCTCAAAGACTTATAATAACTCATAAAAAACACTTAAACACACAAATTTACAAAATTCTAACCTAAACACATACTAAACACTCAAAGTAACACTAAATACATAACAAATTAAACCCTAAAACATAATGCAAATTACACCTATCATACCCCATAAAAGGATGGAAGAAAAAAGGAGAACTATGATATAGTAAGCTACATAATCACTCATTGGAACATAATTAAGCATTGCAAAAGCAAAACTAAATGCTCATTATTTTGAGATTAAGCCTAACAGAATTCAAATAATTTAATATATTGTACAATTTAATGGATTACTTTATGAGTATCCCAATTTACATATTTCCAGACTTCTTGGATATATGTGACACATTCAACATTAACGGCGAAACTGAAGATTCCATCAGGAAAAGGTTATTTCCATTAATATTGAGGGATAAAAAAAAATAGTGGTTGAACGTATTACTAGCTGAATTAATAAAAATTTAAGGCTTGGATTTGTAGAGAAGTTAATTATTAAATAATTTACACCATCTAAAACAACAAAACTAAAGAAATATATCTCTTGTTTTTAGCAATTGGAAAATGTAGGTCTATGTGAGATATGGGATAGAAAAAAAGATATGTTAAAGAAGTGTCCATATCATGGTCTTCCCACATAGATGCAAGTCAAAACTTTCTACGTTAGCATGGATGATCATATGAGGAAAATGATAGATGTTTAAGCATGTGAAATAATAAATAATAAAAACCTTAAAGTAGTCTTACAATAAATAGAAGAGATGATAAAGAATAATTACTAATTGCGATTAAGCATTAAAAATAACAGAATAAGAGGAATTCAAAATATAGATGTCATGACTACTAAGATCCCAAATGAAACTAATAGTAATGAAACTTAATAACATAAACTTACCATATCTAGTAGTTTAGTTATAAGTTATAAATTTAATTGGGGAGGACATCAAGGAATTAAATAACAAGATGGAATTCCTACAATTGAATTAATAGAGCAAGATGATTTTATAAGAAATATTAGGGACAAAACTAACCCCAATAATATGATGCATAATTTAGGATGGAGAAATTGGTAGACTTTCTCATGGAACAAGTAACCAGCTCAAAGACTATACAAATAATTGTTTCCACAGGTACATTAAAGGGAGAAGAAGCAAGACATAAAAGAATTATTGAGGGATTTTATACTTAGAAAATCTTCCTGAATGCATAACTAAAAGGTCTCAATGTTATCTAAATGGTACAATTAATGGAAGCTATCAATAAATAGCATCACAGAACACCATCTAATGAGATTGTGCCTAAACCTAAGGAATATTCTCAAACAGTCACCCTAAATAATGGAAAGGAATTAAGAAAAAAAATGAGTGAGATTAATAAAAGGGTGCCCAAACTATGAAGTAAGCAAAAGGTTGATACAAAACTAGAAGAATGAATAAGGGAACGTCAATTAAGAATTCCTTACCTAATAAGGCTAAAATAAGAAAAGATAAACAGATAGTTTAGTAAGTTCCTTAAAATTTTTAAGCAACTTCACATTGGCATTCCTTTTATTAAAGCTCTTTTCTAGATTTCTCAATTTTCTAAGTTTCTTAAGGAGGTTATCAGTAACAAAAAGAAGTTGGAGGATTTATAAAATATTATATAAGAATACTCAGTTATCCTTTAAAACAATTGTCACAAAAGCTAAAAATCTAGGGAGTTTTACAATCTCTTGTATCTTTGATAGTTTATCTGTTAATAAGGTATTTACTGATTTAAGTGCTAGTATCAATTTGACACCTAATTTTTTTGATAAATTAAAATTACATGAACCTAAACCAACTAGGATTAGCTTGCAACTAGCCATAGAATAATTAAGTATCCTAGAGGCATAATTAAAAATGTGTTTGTTAAGCTTGATAAAATCCTTTTCTTAGTTGATTTTATTATCCTGGATATAGAAGAAGATGTTTAAGTACCTCTAATCCTAGGTAGAGCATTTTTTGGCAGAAAAATTTGTAATAAATGTCTATAAAGAGAAGATGATTCTCAATGTTAGAAGGGAAACATTAATCTTCAAAGTTCCAAATGCATTAAACACTCCAGCTTATATATGTGATGATTTTTAAAACTCCTTTTATTTGTTAGACACTAAATTATTAAATTCTTTATAGATTCATACAGCAAGACACTTCATAGTATGACATTATTAAAGGAGAGGAAATTGACAAGAAAATGAGGATTTGCAAGATGAAGTGGCCCCAGAAGAATGATTTGGTCCTAATAAGATATGATAATAGATGGATAGTATGTATCGAGTATAAGAAACTAAATGATGAAACACAAAAGGACCATTTTTTTTCTTTTCATTGACCGAATGCTGAAATGAATCTTAGGGTATATGTATTATTGCTTCTTAGATGGGTATCCAGTTCTTTTATAGAATCAAGAAAAATACACATTTACTTACCAATATAAAACATTAACTTATCATAGGATGCCATTTAGAATATGCAATACACTAACAACTTTTAAAGGTTCATAATGAAAAATTTTTAGGAAATAATTAAAGAGTTAATATAAGTGTTTATAGAAAATTTTAAGTATTGACTCTTATGATAGATGCATCCTGATAAATGGTTAATGACCTATGTTTTTATACCTGTATTGAGTGAGTTTTGCTTGTTATTTGAGAGGTTTACGATGTTTTGTGGCATTTATTTTGTTTGAAATGTGTTTTCAGATCTCAATTGCCTTCATGGGTCAAAAAGAGGAGAAATAGAGGGAAACCGTTGCATAAAACAGAAGAATTGGATCTATTTTAAAGGCATACACCTGTTTGAGTAACATACATGACTATGTAAAGGGATTGTATGAGGGACTGTAATTGTATAAAGCTTTAAGGAAGTCTTTTTTGTTTGTGTGTAGATACATGCCCTTGTAAGTAACATGCACGACTATATCCTTTACCTATGTAAGCTACTAAGAACATGTAAAGTCATAATATTGAAGTGTTTTTGAGATAAATGGTCACTTACATGATCATGTGATTGACTATGTATAATCTAGAAAACATGCAATATAAAAGGCAATCATCAAGAGGAGATGAGAAAAAAAGAGATTAAAGTCAGGTTCAAGAGAATATGATGATTACATTAAGAGATCCAATATAGAGCAACCTTTCATCAAGGATTCAAGAGGATATCATTAAAGAAAAGGGGGATATACATATTTATAGATTCTTTTCTTTCTAATTATTCTTCTGAATGTTTAATGTTTGTTTCATTTTCTATGCTTAGGAAGTAAGTTTGAAACATTAAGGTGGGATGGATGCTTTAATTGATCCTTTATTTAATGTAATTTAATTGATTCATTCATTGAGATCTAATCATGGTTTTTCGATGTATTTAAGTTTTAATTAATTGAGCTCGATAATCCGCAAGCACACAGGTTGTTCATGTAGCATCTAAGGTGTCGATCTCACAAGGAGGGATAATTTAGTCCTAAAATCTAAGGCCAAAACAAATCGTAGAAATTCAAATGTCATGAAACTAAAACAATAACGCAATTCAATGAAGCAATTCAATTCCATAATCAATCACAAAATACTAACAAATTAACAATTTCAATGCTCACTTAAAAATTAACCTAAGGAACTACCAATTGAGAGAAAGGGGGTCTGACCTATCTTTAACGCTAACCTAATCAATTATGAATTACTGGATTATTGGTTCTAGACACGATCCTAGGGTTGATTACTCTCTCTTGAGTTATAATCATTATACCTAATTTATAAACCCTAATCAAATTATGGAAGTTGCAATTTCTAAATTAACAACCAGTCTAAAACCCTAATTAGATCTGAAGTTGTCTAATAAACTATAGAAAACTGTTGTAAGATCTCTCTTCACACAATTTACCAATTTGATTTAGTTCTTCTTTTATTAAATCGCCTAACTCTAGTTAGCCCAATTTAATTATTTTTCACTCGATTCAGCCTCTCAGTTTATTCATGAATTATGCAATTGCAGAAACTAAATCACAAAAAATCTAATAAAACATAAAAAATCAAAATTCATTAAATTAAAAATAAAACCTCAAAGGTGAGTTTAGAACATTATCAAAATCCACAAACCTATCATCAACATCATTCCAATTCTATACAATAATAAAATTGAAGATAACAGGAAATATGAAATTGAACAGACGACGGGAAGCAACGACGTTGGGAAACTCATGATCCGAGAAGTATGTCGAGTCAACTTCTTCTCCACTTCTCTCTTCCTTTTTCTCTTCCTCATTCTCTCAAACATTCTCTCTAGGGTTTCTCTCGAAAGTGGCTAATGCAAAAGCTCCTTCTTTCTGCTCTTCTTGTTTTATTTATGTTCTTTTGTGTTTAGGGTTGAACAATGGTTTTTTGGGATTCGAAAGTTCCGAAAATCCCTCAAAATGCGAAGTTTGGGAGTGAGTGCGCATCTGCCCAATGCAGGCTACGATCGTCGCCTACTTCGAGGTCTTTTGTCACAATCATGGCATTTAGGCCACAATCGTCGGCCAACTCCAGTGCTTCTATCACGATTGTGGACCGTTGTTTTGACTGGAATATCTTCGAAACTTCTCCATTCTTTGATGTTGACCCTAAAACACTAACAAACACATCAAGGTTCCTCAAAAACATAATATTTAAGCTCAAAGACTTGTACTAACCCATAAAACACAAATAATTAACAAACTAACACAATTATAACCTAAACACATATTAAATGATTAATTTAATAGCTAAACAGATATCAAACTATGCCCTAAAACATGATTTAATTTACACTTATTAAGATCTAATCATGTGTTTCTATTATTGAATTAATATGTCTAGGATATTAGTTCAATGTTTGATTTCATATGATTAAGATTGAGAAATCCTCTTATATGAATAGGTCTACTATAGCTAGTAGGAGCTGTATGCAAACCTAGAGATAAGTCAACATAAATTCTTTAGATTAACATCAAGCATAATAGAGAAGTAATGCAATCTTATAGGTTTTGAATAGAAAAAGGTTTTGGTTAATTAACTAATGATTAGTTGTTAATATTCTCGAGAAAGATATTAACATAAGATAGGAATTTTCATGGTCTAATAACTGAATTACAAGATAGAGCGTTAATACTTAAGAGATCTTAGGGGGATTCATTACCTAGGTACTAACTATTTGATATTAGATTAATATTTGTATTATATTTGTTTTGATTCATTATTGTGTTAAATTATAGTTTAATTTAGTTTTAAACTAAATCTTTAAATTATTCGATGGTTATATAATAGACATATACGAGAGATTCAAGAGATGATAAGGAAGTGCCCACATTATGGTTTATTGTTGTGGATGCAAATACAAACCTTTTATAATGGGCTAAATCAAATGATGCGGCAGATAATAGATTTAGCAACTTGGGGTACTCTAAAAAAAAAGGCAAAAGCAACTTAGGCCTCATTAAAGACTTGAAGATGAATAATTCATAGTGGTACTCTTCTCAAGCAAATTTAGCAAGCCAATAGGAGTATATAATGTAGATTTAATTTCAACACTGATGAATCGTGTTGAAGTGCTAAGTAGGAAGATCGATGGATTAACTACAAGTACTCATTTATTCTAAACAATATAATGTGAAGTGTATGGGATAGGACATCCGAGTCAATATTGCATAGCACCGTAACTCGAGCATATGGATTATATAGAGAATGCTCTTAGACCTTAGAATAATCCATATAGAAATATATATAATTTGGGATAGAGGAATCACTTAAATTTCTTTTGGGGGAATCAAGGTCAGTTAAGGAACAACCCTCCACTTGGATTTCAGTAACACCCACCTGAAGAAAAAATGTCAAGCTTAGAGGACATTATGTCCAAAATTCTTTAACATTCAGAGGTAAGATTTCAATCCAAAGAAAGGTCATTGAGGAATCAAGAGGCTTATATACGTAACTTGAAAACTTAGATCGACCAACTTACTAAGTTAATTTTTGAAAGACTACAAGGGAGTTTGCTTAGTATTATAGAGAAAACTCCTAAATAACATATCACCCTTAGAAGTGAAAAAGAGTTGCACTGGGAAAACAAAACCCAAAAGAAGAAAGAAAGTAACACTAGTAGCCAAGAGGAAGTTGAAGGTGAAGGGCACCTTCAAAAGTCAAGAAATTTTGGCCTACCATCCTTTATCCTTTAGAAGTGAAGAAAGATTGAAAGGATGAGTAGTTTGGTAAGTTCCTTAGACTCTTTAAACAACTCCAAATTAACTTACCCCTTGTTGAAGCTCTTGCAGCCAAAGTATTCGAAATTTTTGAAGAAGTTACTAGCGAATAAGAGGAAGTTAAAGGAGTTAGTGACTGTGACATTGAGTGGAACCTGCTCAATGATTCTTCAAAGCAAGCTACCAGAGAAGCTTAATGATCCAAAGAGTTTTACTATCCCTTGTCAAATTGATAGTTTAAAAAATACTTTAATCGACCTAGAGATTGGTATTAATATGATGCCTTATTCTTTGTTTAAAAAATTAGGATTAGGTGAACTAAAACCTATTAAGATAAGTTTAAATTAGCTGAAAGATCTATAAAACATCTTAGAGGCATTATAGAAGATATCCTTATGAAGGTTGATAACTTCATATTCCTAGTTGATTTTGTGATTCTTGATATAGAGGAAGATATAAAGGCACCTCTCCTTATAGGTCAAACCTTTTTAGCCACTTTTAGGTCTATTATTAATGATAGTGAGAGTAAGCTAGTGTTTAGGGTTGGGAATGAAAAGGTCATATTTAAATGTTTTGATGTCACGAATCATTGCATTCAATTTATTGATGTTGATAATTCTAGTGATTTATTTGATGATTTTGTTTCAAATGTTTTACAGGACTCTTCTTCTAAAGGTCCACTGATGCTGTTTCCAGTTCATGATAAAAAGAATGATGAAAAATGCAGAACGAGGAAAAAGAAGGTATCTTACTTAGAGTTTAAGGAACTCATGATAAGAAATAAAAAACTTAATCTCTATAAACCACCTTGAACATGAAGATATGTTGAGCTAAAGACAACAAAAAGAAGTGCTACTTAGGATGTAGGCCAAAAATTATGATAGTTTTGTTTTATTTGATTATTTTTTATTTTAAGCTTTAGTTTAGGATTTCTTTATTTTTTAGGCATGTTTTAGGTTATAGAGCATCTTCATTTAATTATGCCTATTTTTTGTGTTTTTGGTACGTGTTATTGATTTTTGTGACTTTGAATGAAAACATTATAAGTTTTAAGTAAGTTTTAGGTATACAAAGTAATGTACATAACTGTGTATGCAAAAATTTTATTTTAGTATGTTTTACAAGTTCCAACGACCTACACGGTCATTATACATGATAATGTATAGTTTTAGAGCTTTTAAAACTTTTCACACAAAATCACAGTTAGTTGCATGAGTATGTGGAATGTGTCACAACACACGTCTGTGTCAAAAGTCACACAGTCATAGTTACTTACTTAGTCTTGCACATGACCATGTATGTAATCATATAAGTTTGCAAAAATTCATATGCCCATCTATCACAACTCACACAATATAGTGACTTACATGGTCAGTTATATGGCCGTGTAAGTCTGCGATACACATTAAAATCCTATTTTTCTTCTTTTTTCTCACCTTTCTCTCCCTCTTTTGCCACCCACCTATTGCACCTCTCCCTCCTTTAGCCTAGCCCAACATTTTTTGAGTGATTTTGCAACATTCAAGTAAGTTTTTCTTTCCTTTTACGCACACTTTTTTAGACATGATAATAATCTATATACATGTATATTATAGAAAAATGAAAATGAGGAATGTTATTACATACCTCCTGCCATTGATGTTGAGAGATTTCAGACCGATATGAGAGGGCTCTTCTAAGATTGTGGAAAATTCAATAAGATGGTGTATGAGAAAAAAATGTCAAGCTTAGGGACCCAATACCTCCTAGCACATAATTTATATTCCCTATTGTCTTCTATCAAAACAACAGAAGGACATGACGGTTCGCAGTAGAAAGATATAAGGTTTAAAAATGATAGACATGACCCATCAAAAGGAAGCCAACAGATAATAGTCTCCCACTTGGATTGTAGATGTAATCTAAAAGTCATAAAACCTTTACTCAATTAAAGAAACCAAATGCATGAATTATGGGGATAAGTCCTCTAAATGTGGGTATCATCTTCCATGTATCACGATGCATCTTATTTCTTATTCCACTTTAACTAAAAGAATAAACCTTCTTGTTTATTCTAGGTCCATAATAGTTGTAATTCTCAAAATAAAAATGTGACACCAGAATGAGAAAAACAAAAAATTAATAAGAGTTTCATGAAAGTACATACAATAAATCACATAATGGAACCAAGTCTCATTATAGCAATATGATCCGCAAAACTCTTTGGTGGTATGCCTTTTGTTAAAGGATCGACAATCATTAATTCAGTGCGAATGTGTTGAATAATCACTTTGTTCTCTTTGACATGTTTCCTAATAGACAAATACTTAATGTCGATGTGTGTACTTCAACTGACACTCTTGCTATTTTTGGCTAAGAAAACTGTAGCTCAATTGTCACAGTACATTCTTAATGGCTTAGAAATGGAATCCACAATTCTAAGCCTAAATATGAAACTCTTCAACTATAAACCATGTGATGTAGACTCAAAACAAGAAACAAACTCAGCCCCTATAGTAGAAGTAGCAGTCAATGTCTGCTTTGAACTCCTCCAGGATATGGCTGCACTGGCAAACGTAAACACATATCTAGATGTTGACTTTTGTGAATCAACACAACCAGCAAAGTCCAAATCTGAGTAGCCAACTACTTTGAGATTATCAGTTTGTCTATACATAAGCATATAATCTTTGGTCCCTTGAAGGTATCTCATCACCTTTTTAGCAGCTCTCCAGTAGTCTATACCTGGGTTTCTTTGATATCTTCCCAACATTCCAACAACAAATGCAATGTCAGGTCTTATACAAACTGAGCATACATTAGGCTCCCTACTATAGAAGCATATGGAATATTTTTCATTTGTTCCCTTTCAAGCTCATTTTTTGGGCACTGGTTCAAATTGAACCTATCACCCTTCACAATAGGTGCTATATTCGGTGAACAATATTTCATCTGAAATCTTTCTAAGACCTTATTGATATAGGTTTCTTGGGATAGACGTAAAATGTATTGAGATCTGTCCCTATCGATCTTAATTCCAATGACATAAAATGCCTCACCCATATCTTTCATATCAAAATTCTTAGAAAGGAACTGTGTCACCTCATATAGCAAACCTTTGTCATTTGTGGCGAGTAAAATATCATCAACATATAGAACAAGGAAACAAATTTTACTCCCGCTAACTTTCAGACATATGCATTGATCCATGATTTTTTCTACAAGACCATATAAAGAGATGATATCATGGAATTTCAAATACCATTGATGGGAGGCTTCTTTCAATCCATATATAAATTTCTTAACCTTACACACCAAATGCTCACCATCACTAGAGGAGAATCCTTCAAGTTGTTTCATATAAACTTCTTCCTCTAGGTATCCATTTAGGAATGTTGTTTTTTCACATCCATTTGATGTGGTTCTAGATCAAAATGGGCAACCAATGCCATAATCACTCATAAGGAATCCTTTTTAGATGCAGGAGAAAAGGTCTCTGTGTAATCGATTCCTTCTTGTTGAGTAAATCCTTTGGCAACAATTCTAGCTCTATATCTTTCATCGTTGCCTAATGAGTCCTTTTTTGTCTTAAAGACCCATTTACATCTAATGGCCTTTGCCCTATTAGGCAAATTGACAAGATCCCAGACTTTGTTAGATGCCATCGAATTCATCTCATCTACTATAGCATTATACCAAAATTGAGATTCATTGCAACTCATGACTTGTGAAAATGTTTCAGGGTCATTTTCAGCTCCAATGCTATAGTCAACTTCTTGTAAATACACAATGTAATCACTAGGTATTGCTGATTTCCTTTCTCTAGTTGATCTTCTTAATGTTGTATTAGCGCCCTCTTAAAGAGGAGCTTGTATAACTTGTTGCTCAATAACCTGTGGAGATTACTGAATAATCGGATGTACTAGATTGTCATCAGCAACTTGTGGAACTTTAATGATTGGTTGTTCACCACCCATTTGACTTTAAGGGATGCTATGAATGACAATTAATCTAGTACTTGAAGTAGGAGTTTGTATTTCACAATGATCCTTCTCAAGAACTAAGTTTCGAGATTGATCACTCCCACTAATCAAGTCATTCTCAAGAAACTTTGCATTTCTTGATTCCACAAACCTAATACTATCAACATTATCTAATGAAATACCCACTTATAGTCCTTGGATCCAGTTTCTTTTCTTGTGGATTATAAACTCTTACTTTAGAAGGGCATCCCCAAACGCGTATATGTCGCAAACTCGGTTTCTAACCTTTCCATAACTCAAATGGTGTTTTAGAAACAACCTTGTTTGAAACTCGATTTAATTTATACACTTTCGTTTTAAGAGCTTCATTCCATAAGGATTTAGGAAGTTTAGAGCTGCTAAGCATACTCCGCATCATGTCTAATAATGTTCGATTTCTTCTTTCTGCTACACCATTTTGGTCCGGAGACCCAGGCATGGTGTATTGAGCTATTATTCCATGATCTTGAAGAAACTTCATAAATGGATCAGGTGCTTGTCCACCCTCAGTGTATCTACCATAAAATTCTCCACCTCTATCTAATCCTACGATCTTTATTTGCTTACCACAGAGAAATCGGTTTAAATACCTTAAAGGCATCTAATGCTTCGTTCTTGTTATGAAGCAAATAGAGATACATATATCATGACTAATCATCTATAAATGAGATGAAGTATTTATGACTATACAAGTCCATTCCTAAACTACAAATATTTGTATGTATGATCTCTAATATGTCTGAACTCCTCTCAGCATCTTTCTTTTTCATGTTGGTTTGCTTTCCCTTTATGCAGTCCATATAAACATCAAAATCAATAAAATCTAGAGTATTAAATACTCCATTATTCACAAGTTTTTTAATTCTTTCAAAGGAAATATGTCCTAATCTTCGGTGCCACAACATAGAGGATTGTTCATTCATAACACATTTTAATACCAGCATTACTATAGACATGAATTGTATTGTGAAAAACATTTTATTGCAAATTAATTCATAAAAAACCATCAATCATTGTACCATTCCCAACAAGATTAGATTCATGATACAAACCAAATGATGTATTTGAAAAGTTAAATGAATATCCCATAGGTACATGTCTTGAAAGTGAAATCAAATTTCTTGAGAAATTTGGAATATAAAATGTTCTTTCCAAATTCAAAATAAAACTAGAATTTGAAACTAATCTGCATGTCCCAATAGCTTCTACATGTGAACGCATCTTGTTACCTGAATAGATGCACCGTTCACTGCCCATTGGCTTCCTGTGGTTTAGAAAATCCTGCAAGTTATTGAAAATATGAATGTTATGACAAACATTAACTGTATTAGATTCTTAACAAACAAGTGAGATTGAAATACCTTTATTTATAAGCCAAGCCTTAAATTTGGCACAATCCTTCTTTATATGCCCTTTCTTTTTACAAAAGCGGCACTTGAGATTGAAATCCTTTTTGATCTTAGTATGGACCGGTATTTTACCCTTTCCTTTTTGTTTGGCTTGCTCTCTATTCCTTCCTTCTATAGCCATATGTGCACTTTCACCCAATTCCATTACTAACCTCCCTTCCTCTTAAACACACATGGTCAAAAGTTCATTGATAGACCATTTATCCTTATGTGTGTCATAAGAGATTTTAAAGGGTCCATATCGAGGTGGAAGAGAATTAAGTACGTAATGCATAAGGAAAGACTTGGACATTTCAACCTCAAGAGACCTCAGTTGAGCTACAATGTTCCTCATTCGCATGATGTGCTCACGCACACCTCTAACACTTGTGAGCTTCATTAATAATAACTTAGTCATTAAGGTGCTAGCTAGGGCCTTATTTGAAGACTCAAATTGTTCTTCAATAGCCTTCAATAGATCCCTAACATGATCACACTCTCCAATAGAACCACGAATACTAGGATGAATTTTGGTCTTTATGTACATCATGCTGAGGCGATTAGATCGCTCTTAATATTCATAAAGAGCAATTTCAGCTTGAGTGCTAGTTTCAGTAGGTACAGGTGGTTCATCTTTTTGGATAGCATAATCAATGTCCATACACCCTAAATGGAGGAGAATCCTCGCTTTTCGTATTTTATAGTTATCACCATTCAATTTTGGAATATCACATTGAATATCAGAAAAATTCACAGGTTGAATAACTACACAAAATTCAAATTACATGCTTATGTCACTAACTACACAAAATTCAAATCACATGCTTATGTCACTAAATTTGTTGAAGCAAAGAAACATGTATCATGTTTTACCAACATTAAAACATGCAATCATTTTTCATATGTGAAATAAAAGATTCATACATACTCTTTATGATGAAACTATCAAATTATATTCTTTTTCTTAATACCTGTGGGTAAATTAAGAAAAAGACAATTTGCTATTACATCTTAATTAATCGTGCAAATATAATAAATATTCCTGTCGGATAAAATTTGTTATATTTAAATATGATTAATTACAACTTGTGCCATTTTACTATATGTGATCCATAATATATATTTTTAATTAATCAATGATGTTGTGGCTAATCTTTAACTAATTAAAATTATATTGATCACCTGAGACCTCATTTTATGCAAAACTATGAATAATAAAGGTTCTACATAATCCTTTACAATTTATTAATAATGAATCAATATCATATATTTTCATAAATAAATATATACATGAATTTAAAATCAAACAATGATTTAAATCCTGTAATTTAATAAAATTGGGTTTTCTGTTTCTTTTCAGCTGAAATTTATATGGGTTCTATATATAAATACAAAATAAATATAGACTATATTGTAAATACAGTATACGCTTTCACTGGTGAAATGCAAAACAACCCGGGGCATCAGTGAAGCATATGTTTGTGGATAAATGATGTTACTTGCTAACACATAACGTAATTGATAAACCAGAATCAAGGGTAACATGCCGACACATATGCGAGAAGTACGCAGATAAGGAAACAAGGGCATTTACTCAATTAAACAAGGTTCTGTATTCATGCAACAATAGCAGCAATAGACAAAGTCAAACCCGTGGCTCCATAAAAGGCTGTTAAGTAAAAAGATTATGCTTAACTAAAGCTTGTCCACGAGATAAGTTTCTACAAACCTTTTTATAAACTTTCCAAAGATTAGGCCCCACGCAATAAAGGTTGAATTGTCAAAGTTTGCAGGGAAAGGCATGAAACAATTAAAGCAAACACCAGTTAACATTTGTAATCATGGGCCCCATAAAAGGAGTTAATTATCTAGACTTCTCGTTTCTTCTTTAAAGCAAATGATGGTGTTTTGTGAACCAAAACAACAAAGACTGATGGTAGAAAATACTAATGACACTTCATCATCGCCATCTCCACCAAGACGAAGTACCGCAAGTTAAAGAATTCAAGAAGGCCCCATAACGCGTGTAACCATATCCTTATTTAACAAAGAGCTTTTCCGATAAACCATGTAATATTAACAGACAATCTTGCATTTAAATTTTAAACTCTTTCTATCAGTACAAATGGTGCAATTACTGTTCTTCTCATACACACACAAACAGAAAGAAAATCTCCAATAAAAAACTCGATGATAAGAAATCAAGTTTAAATGCAGACAAACTGTTGTTAATCAACTATCTGTCTTCAAAGAAATCAAAGCACAATCATAGAAGTACGACGATAATATTATCAATATGTGCAACAGAAAACACACCAAGTCACGTATATAATTGCAGAAAATCAACTACATCAAGGCAGTGATAAATTTTGCTCTGATACCAACTGTTAGACATGATAATAATCTATATATATGTCTATTATAGAAAAATGAAAATGTGGAATGTTATTACATACCTCCTGTCATTGATGTTGAGAGATTTCGGACAGATATGAAAGGGCTCTTCTAAGCTTTTAGCAATTTTAATAAGATGGTGTATGAGAAAAATGTCAAGCTTAAGGACCCAATACCTCCTGGCACATAATTTATATTCCTTCTTGTCTTCTATCAAAACAACAAGACATGACGGTTCACGGTGGAAGGACATGAGGTTTCAAAATGAACAGATACAACCCATCAAAAGAAAACCAACAGATAACACATTTCACTTGGAAATTTGGATATTTTTACAAATTTTATCCATCCCCAATTTGCTAGGGTTATGCAATTGTTGTATCTTAGGGTTATTTCACCTTATTTTTTCTTGATTGTTAATTACAAGTTTAATTTCATTATTTTCCATATGAATTATTGAACTAATTTGATGAATTGGTTAAAATTTGCTTTGGGTTTGTAAATTTTGCTCACTAAGTTAGAAAATTAAGAGATTTTGTTAGATTAGGTTTAATTTGTTGGTTTCCTAGTAATTGGATAGTATTCCTGAGTTTAATTTCATTTCAATTTAATATTTTGCATGAATTAGGTTTAATTTTGTTTAGTATAGGTTTAATTTTTAAATTGTGTTTAGTATAGGTTTAATTGTTAAATTGTGTAACTGAATTTTGACTTTTAGGAATTGCATTAGTAATTACATAATTAGATTAATTTTATTTGTTAATTCCATTTGTTAATTTTGTTATTAAATTGTTTATTAGTTTAATTTTCTAATTATTTTTGTTAGCTATATTATTTTAGTTTAATTTGAATTCGAATTGTTTGTTTTTTGCAATTATATACGTAGTGAACATACGATTTAAGTGTAGGGAAAACCAACTTGGTTGTATCAATATATGTTATTTTCTCACATTTTATTTCATTTTAAGTACAATGACAAGAAGAACAGAAGTCGCACAATACCAAAGAGCAAAGGAGGTACCAAGGAAGAGACAAAGAGGATAGGGGTCATCTAGAGATCTAAGTGGAGCTTGCTCGCCACCAATGTGACAGATTGCAACACATCCACTAGAGGGACTTGAGATGTTGCTTTTCAATGCCAAAGCCCATGAGGAGCAGTTCTAAAGGCTCAAGGACAAGAGATTGAGATCGAAAGATGCATCAATTGGAAGGTGCTGGAGTAGATTGGCTTAACTTAGTAGGTTTTAGAGTTAACCAGTATAGGAGTGTGAACTTGATTTTTCTTCATCGTGGAGCCCATATGCTGGGAGCTTACCCTCAAAGTGTGATCCATATTCTTCATAGAAAAGGGTCGCCTCGATTAGGACTAGCCAAGCATGATACAATTAGGATGCTTAGAGTCATGATAAGTATAAGATATAAGGACTTCTTCATGATAATAGGCCTCTACGATTAGGACTTTGTGGATACATAAGAGTGTAAGAGCCTTTGTATGGTTTTCTATATAGGATGTATGCCCGTCACTTTTGGTGCATCATTAATGAGGAGAATATCTATGACTTGAGCAAATCTAAGGTGTTCATCTTATGACATCCCTCACTTAGGTACATCCACGGGCTTTTGAGTCATACATTGAGTGGGTGGTGTGATAACTTTAGAGTCATCGGGAACTTAGATGTGTTATATTTGTGGAAAATAAGCCAGAGGATGTCGATACACCTAGGATACACCTTAGCCTAATTATTTTGATGTCAAAGCAAAAAGAAGAAGATAGGAACGAATCGCATCAGTCTCTTTAAGACATAATTAGTGAAGAGGATAGGAGTCTTTGGGAGGCTACCATAGATAAGGCTACTCATCAGTACTATAGTTGCCTTTAATTTAGATGTTATGTGGAATATATATATGATATATAGGAGATAGAGATCGACAGGAGATATCTACTTGGACAAGTAGGCAGCTTCGATAATATATGGGAATAGCTCCAATATAGCAGAGCATCCAATAAGATAGGACTCATCATTGTCACAGATGGGAGGAGTGAAGCATCAAGATAATTTAGATTTTTCAGCTAGTATAGGATCACCCAAGATATCAACACCTCTTAGACACAGGGACCAACTAAACATTTCATGACTAGAGAAGTACTTGGGGCATATCTTAGAAGCTGATCACACTATCCAGGTAAACCAGTTGTAGTTATCATAGAGGATAGACAGATAGGAGGCCTAACGATAAATGCATCATCTTTAGCTCCATAGCTATAAGATGCTCAGAGACTCAAAGATCCTCCAACCACCAACATACTAAATTCAGTAACAAAATGACAGTTAAAGAGACAATTTGGACATTCTATTAGGTTTTTTCCTTTGTTTCTTTTATTATTTGTATATTTGTATATTTTATTTGTTTTTATTATTATTTTGTTTTGTTTAAAAATTAGTATTGCAAAATTAGATTTTTTATTTTTATTTTTATTTTTATCTTTTATTCCCTTTTACTTCTATTTTTCAAGGATGAATGTACGTAACATCAGATGGACTCTTCAATGAATTTAATATGTGTAATTTTTATTATTTAGGGAAGTACCAGAATATACTTTTTTTTCATGTTTTGTGTTTACGTCGTTATTTTATTTTATTTTAGCTTTTTTTGTATAGATTGAGGACAAATTACAATTTTAAGTGTGAGGAAGGGGTTAACGAAAATTTTGAAAAGATTTTCAAATTTCTTAATCTTATAAAAATCTTTATTATTCATACTCATTAATTGACATCCCGATTTAGTTAAATCTGTGTAAAATACTTAGGTTATTACTTATTATTGAACTAAATTAGTATGCAAAAGGATGAAAGTTAGAATAGACTTGCTTTTATAAGCCATATTTATTGTAATGATTGAGATAGTTAATTTGAATGAAAATTGCCTAGTGTTTACATACATGAAGCCTATTTATGAGTTTTTTAGCCTAAGAGCAAATACATCGTCATTTTATGCTCTTTTATTCTTTGATGTGTGTTATCAGCATAGTTGG
The DNA here is from genome assembly GCA_027563885.1 of Erythroxylum longipes. Classification (NCBI taxonomy): domain Eukaryota; kingdom Viridiplantae; phylum Streptophyta; class Magnoliopsida; order Malpighiales; family Erythroxylaceae; genus Erythroxylum; species Erythroxylum longipes. Next base: position 1,687,659 of record JAOQMS010000007.1, read on the forward strand.
ATGGTTCTAGAACTTGCTTTTATTATTCATATTAATACCAAATTTTTTAAACTAGAGGCATCAAAAAGATAAAGGCACTTAGGTTCAACCCTTTGTTTTAGCCTATTTTCTTTGATTATTATCTAACCTATTTTTATCCTTCAGAAGTAACCACTTTTGAGACTTAGCTTCTTTCTTGATTGATTATAACCATATTGATAGCCCTTACCCTTTTTTTCTTAAATACCTTTAATTATTTTTAAACCCTGAAGGAATTTGCATTTACTTGATTTCTTGGAACTTGAGTTATATTGATAACGTTAAAGAAAAGGTCCGATATTTCTATGACTGTTAGCATATAATTGTTGTGAAATTTGTTTCTTCTCAAGTGCTTCGTTTTTATAATTTTATATTCTCTCCAAAATTTCTTTAAGAAGTTCAAAAGTTGAAAATTATTTGTTACGAGCACATTAAAAAAAGAGATAAAAGTTAGGTTTTTATTGGAGAGTTAGAAGAATTAGTGTTGTACCAATGAATTTATTGTTTGGAGAATAAAAAACCAAGTCCTATTCAATCTTATCTATATGAATTTCCTTCAATGTTATTACCTTTTTTAACTATCCCTACCATACTTTTATCTAATCCTCATTACATTCTATTTAAAACACCTTTTGATTTTGTTTCTAATTTACTTATAATTGGTGGAGATGTGATATTATTTTAAGCTTATGGTTAAGAATCCTTCTATGTAATGATTTGAGAGTTTGTTATATTTTTTACCCTAAACACTTTGAGTGCATTAAGTAAATCCCTTGTGAGGGTGTGGAAGTTGTGCTTTTGATTTCAAAAAGATTATCAATATGATTACTATTGATATTGACTTATAAAGGTTGGTTCTAGGATAACTTAAATCTACTTGTAAGTTAATTTGATTAATATAATATGATGATTTATAATGTCAATGGAAACGTTGAGGTTAATAAAGGATGGATGTTTTTAAGATTGATAATTTTGATTATGATTTGCTTGACGATAAACAAAGCTTAAATGTGGGGATGTTTAATAAACGATTAATGAACTATGCTTTATGCCCATATTGAGTATGTTTTACTTATTATTTGAGAGTTTTACGTTGTTTTTAGTACTTGTTTTATTTTAAGTGTGTTTTCAAGTCTCAATTGCTTTCATGGATCAAAAGAAGGAGAGTTTGGAGAAAATCATGACATAGAAAAAGAAGAATTAGACACTGGCCTGTGTGAAGATGTACACTCTCGTATAAGTAATACACATGACTGTGTAAAGAGGTACGTAAGGGACTGTAAATGTGTAAAGCTTTAAAGATGCTTTTTTTTTTCTGGTGTGTAGATATAAGACCATGTAAGTAATTACATACACGACCACGTGTAAATTAACAAGAATGTGTAAAGTCATTCTATTAAAGTGTTTTCGAGATGCACAGTCACTCACATGACCATGTATAATCTAGAAAATCTAGTTTAATATAAAAGGTAATTACAAAGATGAAACGAGAAAAAAATGTCATCAGAGTTGGAAGCTACAACCAAAGTTAGAGTTGGAGACACAATTATAAACCTATAATGAAAAAAATACGAAGATTACTTTAAGAGATCTGATAGACAACAACCTTTCATCAAGGATTCAAGAGGATTTCATTAGACAAAAGGGGGATATACATATTTTTGGATTCTTTTCTTTTTTATTATTATTCTAAACTTTCGTTGTTTGTTTCATTTTTTATGCTTAAAAACTAAGATTATTTAGTGCCTAGGTAGGATGAACCCTAAATTGGGATGGATGTTATTATTTGATCCTTTATTTAATGCAATTTAATTGATTGATTCATTGAGATCCAATCAGGTGTTTCTATTTTTGAATTAATATGTCCAGGATATTAGTTCAATGTTCGATTTCATATGATTGAGATTGAGATATCCTCTTTTATCAATAGATCTACCATAGTTGGAAGGAGATGCAAGCAAACCTAAAGATAGTTTGGCATAAATCTTTTGAATTAGAGTTAAACCTAATAAAGAAATTCACGAACTGAGTAATACGATCTTAGGGGTTTTAACTAGAAAGAGGTTTTAGTTAATCAACCAAGGATTAGTTGTTAATAGTATTGAGAAAGATACTAACATAAGATATGAATTTCCACGATCTAATGATCAATAATTAAATTGCATAATAAAGCGTTAATGCTTAAGAAATATTAAGGGGATTGCACTAGCTATTTGGTATTGGGTTATTCTTTATGTTATATTTGTTTTGATTAATTGTTATGTTGAATTCTATTTTAGTTTAGTTTAAAATTAAATCATCCTCTTATTTGACAGTTTGATTATAGAAGAGATGCCATTATTAGTACTTATAGTTCTCGTGGAATCAACCTATACTTACCAACGTTAGCTACCGCCACATCGTGCACTTATGATTTAAAATTATATCAATCACTTCAAAATTCTAAAAAAATATGTTAAAAATATTTTAAGGAAACAAATATAGTACTAAATTGAAAAAATTTTATTTCATAGTATAAGAAGGTATAGTTGTGGGATATAAATTACACATCAAGTAATTAAGGTGGATAAGGTAAAGGTTGAAGTAATTGAAAAGCTACCACCACCTACATTGGTAAAGGTAATTAAAATGTTTTTGGGACATCCTAGATTGTATAGATGATTTGCAAAGGATTTCTTAAAAATAACTCAACCTTTGACCAATTACCATAAAAATATGTCATGTTTAATTTTCTCTAACTTGTTTAGAGGTATCCATAATCTTGAATTAAAAACTAGTTAAAACCCCCGTCATGGTAGCACTAGAGTGGAATCTTTTAAGTTTTTATGTTATGTAAGTGATTATGCTATAGGAGTACTTAGATAAAGGGAAAAAAATCATTTTACTCGATATATTATACTAGCAAAAAATCTAAATAATGATCAAGCAAACTAAAACACCATTGAGAACCAATTGTTATCTATAGTATTCACATTTGATAAATTGAAGCAAATATACTTCACATAGGTATTTGGTACTTTTCCTTTATTTATAAATTCTTCTAACTATTTCATAATAAGGAATCTCCCTAACAAATCTTTCATATTAATGAAAAGAAGAAATTATTTTCTGATTTGGAATATAATATATATGGGAAGATACATTAATATTTAGAAATCTTCAGGTCAAGTTATAAAAAGATATGTACCAGGGGAAGATAAGGAGTTTATAATGAGACATTGTCAGTCAAAGGAGGTAAAACGTCAACTTAGGGCTAACTGAATAGAAACAAAATTTTTGCAAGCATATCTTTATTGGAAGTATATTTAAATATGCACAATTGTATATGAAATATTGTATTGAAGAATGCCAAAGAGTTGGTAATATGTCTTAGAAATAAGAAATTCCCCTTACTAACCTTTTTCCTTATGAATGATTTAATATGTAAAGGATTGAGTCCATAGGTCCATCCCTATTGAGGATAATGAGCAGGGGATAATTGGATCCAACAACTGATGAAAACTATTTTTGAACATCGATAGAGGAGAAAAAGCCTTCTATAGGGTATCCAAATTTTGAATACCTGTTACTTACTACTGAGGGGGAGCCTGAGAATTTGCAAGAGGTTGCATCTTATGAAGATAAAGATCTCTGGCTCGCAACTATAGAGGAAAAAATGGTTTTTTCAAAGAAGAATAATAATACTAGCTTGTAAAGCTTTTAACAGACAAAAGGGAATTGAAAAATAAGTGGTTATTAAAGATAATGAGAGATGGTAACAACCTGGTAAAGCACAAGGCAAGCTGTCAGTGAAATGATTCAGTCAAAGAAGGGTATAACTTTGATGAAATATTTCATCAGTAGTCAAGATGACCTCAATCCGATCACTTTTGGCACTAATTGCCTGTTTGGATCTTGAACTTGAACAGTTAGATGTTAAAACACCCTTCCTGTATGGGGGTTTGCAACAAGAGATATACATGGAGGAGTAAGAAGATTACAAAGCTAAAGGCAAGGAAAATTTAGTCAGCAAGTTGAAGAAAAGTCTATATGGCTTAAAATAAGCTCCAAGACAGTGGTATCGCAAGTTTGATTCCTTTATGACAGATCATGGTTACAAACAAACTTATGTCAATGCTTGTGTGTATTTTAAGAAGTTCTCAAGTAAGAACTTCATCATTCTTCTTTTTTATGTTAATGATATGCTGATTGTGGGTCAAGACTTTGGTAAAATCCAAAAGTTGAAGGAGGATTTGTCTAAATCTTTTGATATGAAATATTTGGGACATGCAAATTAGATTTTATGCATGGAGATAACTCCAAATAAGAAGGATAGGCGATTGTGGTTATCTCATGAGAGATATATTGAACGAGTGCTAGAAATGTTTAATATGAAGCATGTCAAGCTAGTTAGCACGCCACTAACATCTCCAAATTGTGTAAGTGTGTGTGCCCCTCAATAGAATTCATTCAATTTTCAAGATTAAAAACAAAAGCTTATTTTTGATGAATATTCAAATTAAATGACACCTATACTATAACTCATAACATACTATTGCTAAGTTTTTCGCACTATCTTTATTTAGGACTATTTCTCGTAACGATGCATAATCATGCATCTAAATAGGTTAAAGATGTCTTTCTTATGGACCTTTTTTCCACTAATTCTATTTTATTATGTTTGTGCATCTAACACTTTAAATTGATATGAAATAAGTTGGATAGAGAATATGCCAAGTATTTCATTGAACTGTAAATCTAGATTGTTTTGAATTTTTTGGTTAGGGCATTAATTAATGAACAAATAATTGAAATAAAAGGATACGTCAAGCAAATCATTTAAGAATCACTACAAAAATAAATGGAGTTGACTGTGGATATTAGTTGACTTGATTTGTTAAATTAAAATCGTTAATAAAGAATTTAATTTCAAACTATTTTATAAAATTTTAAAAATTAAAATATTTTTTAATAATTTTAAATTTTAAATTAATATTATAAAATTAGGTAAAATTATATTTTATATTTTATAACTTACCCTTTTTATTTACAAAGGAAATGCATGTCAAAATATTGATTTAATTCAATGGAAGAACTCTGAAAGTTGTCATTATTAGTTAGAAGCAACTGTTGGATCTGGGGAGCCACTTTCATGGGAGATCTATATCATTGGCTAGTGAGGGAACATATTCATGGGCTTTAACACCATACTTTAACCCAAAACCTTAAAGAATTAGGTTTATGGGTCCTTTCCACTTATATGTCCTTTACTAATTCCATCTCTTTCCAATCTAGGATTCCTTCTCATACTTGACATCCCAACAATCTCCCCCTCAAGTGTGAACTTCCACATTGGGCTAAGGCTCCCCCTTGAGTGAAAGCCTTTTCACTTAGCAGCTCGAGTATATAGCGTCACCAAGAGCTCTTCTACTCTACTAGTCTGGGCCCACCAGGAGTCTCTTTGCTCTTCTTCGAGTATAGAGATGGTAGTCGGATCCTATGGTTGTTGGACCTGGGGAGCCCACTTTCACGAGAGATCTACATCATGGGCCAGTAAGGGAGCATATTCATGGGCTTTGAAACCACACTTTAACCCAAAACCTTAAGACATTAGGTTTATAGGTCCTTTCTATTTATATGTCCTTCACTAATCCCATCTCTTTCCAATGTTAGATTCCTACTCACACTTGACATCCCAACAATACCCCCCCCCCCCCCAAGTGTGAACTTTAACATTAGACTTGGGCTCCCCCTTGAGTGAAAGCCTTTTTTCTTAGCAGCTTCAGTATATAGTGTCACCAAGAGCTCTTCTACTATACTAATTTGGGCCCACCAGGAGTCTCCTTGTAACCATAAGATATGACTACCATCTTCATACTTGTCCCTTTCCGAACCCTCGGCTTTAATACCAATTGTTTAATCTGGGGAGCCCATTTTCACGGGAGGGAACATATTCATGGGCTAGTAATAGAACATATTCATGGGCTTTGACATCACACTTTAACCCAAAATCTTAAGGCATTAGGTTTATGGGTCCTTTCCACTTATATGTCCTTCACTTCCATTTGTTTTCAATGTGGGATTCCTACTCACACTTGACATCCCAACAATTGAAGAGCCCACTTTCATAAGAGATCTACATTATGGGCTAGTGAGGGAACATATTCATGGACTTTGACACCACACTTTAACCCAAAACCTTAAGGCATTAGGTTTATGGGTCCTTTCCACTTATATTTCCTTCACTAATTCCATCTTTTTTCAATGTGGAATTCCTACTCACACTTGACATCCTAAAACTCTCCCCCTGCAACCATATCTGGAACAAGTATTCTGGCTATGTCTCTACAAAGCTCGAAATTTTCTCTAGTGACCACCTTTGTCAACATGTCAGCTGCGTTCTCCTTTGTATGGATCTTAATGAGTGTCAATTGTTGTCGATCTATCGTCTCGCATATCTAATGATATAAAATGCCAATATGTTTTGTACAGGAATGGTACATGGAGTTCTTGCCCAAATCCAAAGCACTCTGACTGTCACAATGTACCTTGTAATCCTTTTGCTTGATTCCAAGTTCTTGGATATATTGCTTTATCCATAACATTTCCTTTCCAGCTTCAATGGAAACGATATATTTTGCTTCTGTTGTGGATAGAGCAATACACTTCTACAGTCTTGACTACCATGAAACAACACCCTGTACAAAAGTATAAAGAAAACCTAATATAGATTTTCTACAATCAAGATCTCTAGCTATATCTACATCCGTATAGCCCTCCAAGATTGGATCAACTCCCCCATAACAAAGACATGTTTTAGTAGTACCCTTAAGGTACCTGAGAATCCACTTGACTACCTCCCAATGTTCCTTCCCAGGGTTGGAGAGAAAACAACTCACCATTCCCACTGTGTGAGCAATATCTGGCCTTGTACACACCATTACATACATTATACTTCCAACTGCTGAAGAATATGGTACTGATGAAATCTCCCCAATCTCTTCCTTAAATAAGGGGTATACACTCTTGCTCAACTTAAAATAGTTAGCTAGTGAAATGCTGACCAGTTTGGCATTGATCATATTGAACCTTTTAAGCACCCGTTCAATATACTTCTCCAGAGATAGCCATAACCTCTGGTTGTTTCTATCTCAAACAATCTACATTCCCAAAATCTATTGAGCTAGTCCTAAGTCCTTCATATCAAAAGACTTAAAGAGTTCTTTCTTCAGCTGATTGATCTTCATTGCATCTTTTCCTATAATCAACATTTTGTCTACATATAGTAGAAGAGCAATAAAACTTTCATCTAAAAACCTTTGAATGTACACGGTAATAGGTTGCATTTCATTCATGATTTCTAGGATAGTTTGCATTCATTTTGCATGTTTTTGTTTATTATTTGTGTGTTTTTATGTGCTTTTGTGTTTGTTATATGTGTAAAAGACCAAAGTGGGGATTATAGCTGTAATGCAGGAGATTTGGGCTGTTTTGGAGAAGCTACTTGCTGGAAACAGATACGACATGACCATGTCCTATTGGACAGCTGATGTGTAGCGCAGAACATGTTGAAGGGAGATATGACATGACCATGTTGTATAGGGCAAGAACTAGGCAGAATTTATGGATGAGTTTTAAAGACCAATTGTCATCTATTTTGGACTGGATCTTTGTTGGAGACATGGAATACAAGCTGGGAAGGTAGAATAAAGAGTCCTACTTGAAGATTAATTAGGAAATCTCTCCTAATTTTGGCTAGGTTATGAATTGGAAATGATATAAATACCTTTTGGCAGAAGAAAATCGGGGCCCTCTCTTCCTTCTCCTATTTTCAGGATTCAGCCGCCAGCCACCATTGTTATTACAATCTTTATTTTATTTTGCTGTGAAGACAAGATGAACTCTATGGTATCTTGTATTCTCATGTTAGCTATGAACAACTAAACCTTTTTCTGTAGTGTGAAGCAGCATGATTCTAAATCTTTGTATGAGTATTGGGAAAGATTTAAGAAGATGTGTGTGAGTTGCCCACAGCATGGTATTACTGAACAACTCCTTATTCAGTATTTTTATGAGGGGTTGATAAAAGATGAGAGAAGAGTCATTGATGCTACGAGTGGAGGGGCGTTAGTGAACAAAACCCCTCAAGCTGCGCGAGAGTTGATATCAGCCATAGCTATAAATTTGCAGCAATTAAGCATGCGCACTAACACTACCACGCGAGGAGTGTATGAGGTAAGGTCTTCTAGTCTTGAATCTAAACTAGAAAGACTAATTGATTTGTTGGAAAAGAAATTTATTGATAATACTAGCACTGTGCAACAAGTCCACAAACCTTCTTCAACATTTGGACTTTGTTTTTCTCAAGAGCACCCAACCGATGCATACCCCACCTTACAAGAGGATGAAACAGTAAATGTCATGGGTAATTACAGTAATCACAACCGAAAATATGATCCTTATTCGAACACATATAATCCGGGTTGGCGTGATCACCCTAATCTGAGGTATGGGAATGAAAATAACCAGCAAGGGCAGCACAATCCACCTCGACAGTACCAGCAACAATCAAGTCAAGGTAACGATGATGATTTAAAGATGTTGTTAACGAAATTTATTAAGAAAAATGACAGTAGGATTGGAGCTCTTGAGACACGCATGGATCAACTAGCCTCTGCGATGATAAGGATGGAAAATCAGGGTAGGTTACCCTCCCAACCAGAGGTAAACCCAGGGCATAATGTCAGTGCTATCACACTTCGAAGTGGAAAGGAATTAGAGGTACCAGACCCGAAACAGGCGATACGATATGATCATGTCGTATAGATAAAAACAGAAAAAATAGCCCCAAACATAGAGATCGTGCAGCCTAACCCTGAGAAACCACCTTTCCCTTATAGATTGGCAAAGAGGAAGAACGCAACTAATGATATGGAGGTGTTTGAGACTTTGAAGAAGGTTGAAATCAATATCCCCTTGTTGAGTGCAATCTAGCATATACCCAAGTATAGTAAATTTTTGAAAGAGTTATGCACAAGAATGAATAAGGTGCGTGCTAACGAGAGGGTGCTCATGGGAGAATCAGTCTCAGCAGTTTTACAAGGTAAGCTACCCATTAAGGAGCGTGACCCAGGTATGTTTGCTATCTCATGCAAAATAGTTAATGTAGGCATTGAGCAAGTTATGTGTGATTTAGGAGCTTCAATTAATTTAATGTCGTTATCTATTTACACCTCTTTGAATGTGGGTCTTTTGAAACAAAATGGGGTTGTCTTAACCTTAGCAGATAGATTAAGTATCTTTCCAAAAGGGGTGTTAGAGGATATCATGGTTTAGTTTGATGGATTAGTATTTCTGGCTAATTTTTATGTGTTGAATATGGATGATAGGAATAGTAGAAATTTCGGCATGATTTTTCTAGGACGTCCGTTTTTGAAAACATCTAGAACAAAAATAGATGTGCACGCTGGAACCATGATAATGGAATTTGATGGTGCTGTGATTAAATTTGATATCAATAAAGCAATAAAGCATCGAAGTGATTATGCATCTGCTTTTGCCATAAATAGTGTTGACCCCCTTGGTGATAAATTTTTGGAGTTTTGTACTTGTGATGCTTTGTAGGTAGCCTTGACTGAAGACTTAACGACTCCAAAGTTAGAAAACTGGGACAAAAATTAGGTGTTACTAGATCGTTTGTTTCATGCAGTAAATGATCGGAATGGAAACCGGATGCAGATGGAAGAAATAATGTTGTACAGTTCACTGGAGCCAATATGACATGACCATATGGTATCTGCCAGAAATCGAATTTTGCCATCTGTAGTGAAACCGCCAGATCTGGAGCTTAAGCCACTACCCTCTCACCTTAAATACGCATTTTTGGGTGCTGGAGACACACTTCCAGTAATTATTTCAAATGAGTTGAGTAAGGTGGAGGAAGAATGTTTGATCCGGGTACTTTGAGATCACAAGGAAGCTATGGGATGGACTATTGCCGACATCAAAGGTATAAGTCCAACTATCTGCATGCATCGGATACTTCTTGAGGATGATTACAAACCGAGTAGACAGCCACAACGTTGGTTAAATCCTCCGATGATGGAAATCGTGAAAAAAGAGATTCTTAAGTTACTTGATGTAGATATGATAAATGCTGTTTTGGATAGCAAATGGGTCAGCCTAACCAGGTTGTTTCAAAGAAAATAAGCATTACAGTGGTTAAAAATGGTAAAGGGGGTTGGTTTCGACACGCGTTCAGAATGGGTGGCGAGATTGCATCGACTACAGGAAGCTGAACTCTGCAACACGCAAAGATCACTTCCTTTTGTCATTCATCGATCAAATGTTGGAGAGACTTGCAGGTCGCACCCGTTATTGCTGTCTGGATGGATATTCTGGGTTCCATCAAATTCCTGTTGCACCCGAGGACCAAGAAAAGACAACTTTCATATGCCCATTTGGTAGCTTCACGTATAAGCGCATGCCATTCGGACTTTGCAATGCGCCGGCGACGTTCCAAAGGTGTATGCTAAGTATTTTTTCTAACTTTGTTGAGAAAATAATTGAGGTCTTTATGGATGACTTTACTGTACATGGTGATTCCTTTGCATCTTGTCTAAAGAATTTAGAGAAAATTTTGAAACGTTGCATTGAAACTAACTTAGTGTTGAATTGTGAAAAATGCCATTTCATGGTTAGTCAAGGAATCATCCTAGGACATGTAGTTTTGTCTAAGGGGATTGAAGTTGATAAGGCCAAAGTAAATGTTATTCGATCTTTACCTTACCCCGTGAGTGTGTGGGAATTTCGTTCTTTTCTTAGCCATATAGGTTTATATCGGCAGTTCATTAAAGATTTTACAAAGATAGCTTACCCTTTGAGTTGTCTTCTACAAAAAGATGCCGAAATTTGTGTTTGGTGATGCATGTCATGGTACATTTGACACATAAAAGGCGAGGTTGTTTCGGTACACATAATCAAGGCTCCAGACTGGGATTTACCATTCGAAATAATGTGTGATGCAAGTAATTACGCCGTTGGAGCTATTCTTGGACAAAGAGTGGGACGAAATCCACATGTAATTTACTATGCATCAAGAACCTTAGATGAAACTCAAAAGAACTAACAGGTTGCATTTCATGCATGGTTTCTAGGATAGTTTACATTCATTTTGCATGTGTTTGTTTATTATTTGTGTGTTTTTTCTGTGCTTTTATGTTTGTTATGTGTGTATAAGATCAAAGTGGGGATTGGAGTTGTAATGTAGGAGATTTGGGTTGTTTTGGAGAAGTTACGTGATGGAAACAAATACAACATGACCATGTCGTATTAGACAGTTGATGTGTAGCGCAGAACATGTTGAAGGCAGATATGACATGACCATGTTGTATCAGGCAAGAACTTGGTAGAATTTATGGACTAGTTTTAAAGGCCTTATGTCATCTATTTTGGGCTAGATCTTTATTGGAGATGCAGAATACAAGCTGGGAAGCCAGAATGAATAGTTTTACCTGAAGATTAATTAGGAAATCTCTCCTAATTTTGGCTAGGTTATGAATTGAAAAGGATATAAATACCTTTTGGCAGAAGAAAATAGGTGCCCTCTTTTCCTTCTCCTATTTTCAGGATTCAGCCGCCGGCCACCATTGTTATTACAGTCTTTATTTTATTTTGCTGTACAGACAAGATGAACTCTACGGTATCTTATGTTCTCATGTTAGCTATGAACAACTAAACCTTTTTCTAGTCAAGGTGCTTGGATATTCATCCATGGATAATTTGTGAGACTATGTTTTTATTTGTTTATGCAATTCAGATATTTATTTAATTTTCGTGCTTGAACCAGATTTATTATTGCT
>JAOQMS010000007.1:1720233-1738589 GCA_027563885.1 Erythroxylum longipes
GGAACTTAGGTCTGATAAAATTAAAATGTGAAAGTGATTGTATATGATAAATGCAAGTGAATGATTGCATATGACTTAAAGATTGATCTGTAGTAGAATTTGTGCGACTTAAGAAAAATAGAAGAGTTAAGTGGATCAACGCTGAAGAGATATGGTATAGTAAGTAGAAGATAAAAGTTTTTTAAGAGTATTGTATTGCCTTGACAAGGTGTGTTATAGTTCGGTAAAAAGGGTAGTGAAATTGTGAGGAATCTGAGATATATTGAGGAACTAGTTAAGATAGTAGGGTAATTGAATAAACAATATATCCAATGGAATTCTTTAAGGGGGATATAGTCATTTGGAACCAATCATTTTAGTGAAGAAGCTACTTGGAAAACTGAAGAAAACAAAGGATAGCATTACCCCTATTTGTTTGATCACTCAGGTAAGAATTTCAAGAATGAAATTCTTTTAAGAAGGGAAGAAATGTTGGGCTCCAAACTTTTCGTAGAATTAAGCATAATAGTTTATGGAATAAGCATGGAATTTGAATTTTTGCCTTAGGATGAATTATAAGGTCATGATAGAATTATTATTGGAGTTTAATTATTTATTCAAGTGTTAGTAGGATTTTTATTACATTGGTAAATTAAATTAAAGTAGTAAGAATGTATGAGGGCAATTTTGGCATGTTACTATGTTTAAGAGTCATAAAGCATTAAAGGAAGGGTAAAGTGGACTTTTAGCATTCATTAAGGGTAGAATGGGAAAAGGAATTGTTGTCTTGTTATTTTAGAAGAGTGAAAAACGAAAATGGGAGAGAAAAGAAGAGAAAAACGAAAAGAAGAGAAAGAAAGGAGAGAGAGAGTCGTTCTTTAGAGAAGAAGGAAGAAGACAAGCTAGGTTTCATCTTTTCTTAGTCTTCAACAGAGATTTTGAGGTTGTTCAAGAAGAGAAAAAGAAAGAGGAAGAGAAGAGCATTCATGTAAGCCAAAAATCTCATTATTTGGTGAAGATTCAAGGTAAGAGTAATTTTAATGCTTTAGATTTTTTGAAGGATTTTGGTTCATGAAGCTTAGAAAATGCATAGGTTTAAGTATTCTAGAATCAATTTTTAGTGAATGTGCTTTTTAGGTTCTCAATTTGATTCCTAGGGTCTAAACTAGGTCTTGGGTTTTCTAACCTAGATGGACCATAGGTAAGTTAGGTTTGAGCTTAATTTGTGTTTATTGCATTATTTTGTGATTATTGAAATTTATAAATTTTATTAGAATGTTGTTTTGAATGAAATCTTGGTTGTTTAAGGAAACCAAGAGAATCCTACCTAAGAGCAAGAGGAAAGACAACCTTGAGTTGGATTTTTGCAAAGGATTTAGGTAGGTAATGTATTTATAGTTATTGTGTAATTGGGCAAATTCTTGCCTATGTACGTGTATGTTGATTTGCTTGTATTTGAATAGCTTGAAATTGAAATTGTTGTGAATGTTTGAAAATGCATGATGAATGATGATTAAGTTATGCCTTGAAAAAGGTTATGATATTTGTATAAAAAGTAAAGAAGAAAAAGTAAAAGAAGCATAAGATTATGGATTGTGATTGATTAAATTGAGCATGAATTTGTTTGTGATTGGGAAAAGAGGAATGTTTCGTTAGTCATGTGCACATTGACCTATAGCCTTCTCCTAGCTGCCCATTTGAGGCCACGAGATCCTGAGAAATCGGACTCGTTTTGTTCACGGTGTAAAATTCGATTTATCCGTTTCGTTCCACGGAACTCTCGAGCCATTTGTTTATGCATTGCATCATTAAATTGTTAAGTATGATGCATTTGAGTGTTGTGTTAAATGGATAAAGTCTATGTTATGTGTTATGAGTTTTGAGCTGAATTGATTGATGCGTGAATTGCTAGAATAGATTAAGAATGCTTGAATTGCTAGTTATACATATGCATATGCTTGAATTGTGGTCGATTGCTGATAGCTATAAAGGCATTAGCCACTGAGCCATGTAGCTCAACCCATCCTTTTTCCACTTCTTAGGTGCATAACGAGATGGTTAGCAATCCTTGCAAGGCATCGGAAACTCCAAGATAGTTAGAGACTTTTGTACTAAGTTAGTGAACATTTTAGATAATTTTATAAGCATATCAAACATAAGCACCCTTGGCATTTTGTTTTAAGTTAGTGATGTGTATGTTGATATGTAAGTAAAGCTTGTTCCAATATTTACTTTTTTTAATAATGCGAATGAGAATTTGAGGATTTGCTGTTGTGTATGATGATGTTTAAAGTACTTAGTAGTTGAATAGATATGAAGAGATATTGTTTTTTTGCAAGCTTTCATAGGTGTAGAAATTGTGTTCTGAACTCAAAGGAAAAACTGCATTGATTTTGGTAGAATTAGCCATAGTCATGTTCATAAAAGTTGTAGCTTATCTTTCTAGCTTTCCAATGATATAAAGTATGAAATTTTTGGATATTGGAGATAAGAGTTATGCTTTTCATAAGTTAGTGATGCTACACAAGGTAAATGTTGGACATTTTATAAACATGGATGATGTTATGTTTTTGGGTTGATCATCAAGCATAGAATATGATTTGGTTATAAACGATATTGAATTGGAATGGAGGTGAAAATGATGTGGAAAATAAGTTGAAAATGATAAATATGCATAAGAGGGGTCATAAGTAACTCTTAGGAGTTGGAAATCTGGAATATGACCCGTAAAGGTTTGTTAGACGGACTTGATGTCCGTTGGGGCGGACCTTCTCGGGTATTCCAGTGTTTTAGCTCAGGTCATGTCCCTTTGGAGGGACATATCTCCGCTAAGAGGACCTTCTTAAGACAGTTATGAAAATATGAAAAATTTGACCCCTCTAAACGCAAAATCTCTCTTCATGGTCTTCATAGAAGTTATAGAACTCTAAGTCCTCTCCGAAATCATACTTGAATGATCAAAATTTGATATATTCAGTGAAAGTTATGCCAATTGTTTCAAAGTAAACTAGAGATATGGAGCTATAATTGTTCTGAGGAAGTCAATTTGTGATTCCACTGCCAAAACTGGTTTTGGGTAGAGAGATCCCATGGAAATAACCTTATAGGATAATACGTTCATGTCTTTAGATATTCCAGATAGTTGGGCTCCACAAACGGGGTCCAACAAGTTAAATTTCTCTTTTGAGGTGAGAGTTAAAGTATTTATTTTGGGTATTTTTTTGTGGGTGTATTGGTGTATTAAGGTATTGAGTGAGAGGAAAAATTATATGATTGTAAGAATTTTCACATAGTGGATTTTCTTCTCGGTGCCTGTGGTTTTTCTCCATTTTGGGAGTTTCCACATAAATTTTATTGTGTTTTATTATTTCTCTATTTTCTGATATTTTTGTCTATGAAATATCCTTGTGTGTGGGTTTGGGAGGTTTGAATTCCCAATAGTTTTTTAGGGTGTGACATTAAAAATAATTTATAGATGTTGGGATCCTATCTCTAGGCATCTTTAACAAAATGGAAGTTGATGGCCACATGCTTCTTTTTGGAGTGCAAAACCAGGTTAATGTTGAGATAAGTAGCTATAATATTGTCACAGTGAATTGCTGGCAATTGAGATAAAAAGATATCAAGTTCTTGTAAAAGTGATATGACCTACATAATTTCAAAAGTATTGGCTGCCATAACGTGATACTCAGCCTCAATAGAGGATCAAGTAATAAATTTTTACTTTTTAGAACTCTAAGAGATGATATTTCTATCAATATAGACAAGATATACATTAGTGGAGCTACGATCATTTCAATTTCCTAACTAATCAATGTTAAAGTATGCCTGCAAGGCTGTGCTAGAATTGCAGGAAAGAATAAATAAACCATAATGGATGGTGCTTTTCAAGTATTGTAAGACACACTTGACATAACCCCAGCAAATGCATGAATTGATATAAATTATTTACTAAAAAATAAATATTAAGTCTGGTGAAAGACAAACATTGCAAGGCACTAATAATGCTATGATATTCTCTAGCTATGGCAGAAGGAAAACCATCATTAATAGAGAGATAGGTGGAAGTTGACATTAGTGTGGTAATTCCTTTGGCTCCAAGCATGTTGGTGTGGTGAAGAATGTCTAAGATGTAATTTTATTGATTGAGGAATATTCCAATTTTGGTTAGTATGACTCCCATGCCCAAGAAATGATGCAAATGTCTAAGATATTTAATGAAAAATATAAACAAAAAATGTGATAAAATGGAAAATATAAACAAGAAAAAAGTGATAAACTTGGAAACAAAATTGGAATTATTTCAGTTATGATAATATCCATCATGATGCCATCATGAGAGTAAATGAAGAGTGATGAATCTAATTTGGAGTTAGTCAAGCCTTGTTAAAATAAAAAGGATCTTAACTTCTGGGTCTAAGCACCAGGTACTTTCATGAGACCACAAATGATTTTGTGAAGTTTGCACACAAAATTAGGATGAATAAAGCTAAGAAAACGAGGTGGTTGTGCTATTACACCTCTTTAAGAAATGTCCCCTAAAGGAAGGCATTATTTTCTTCAAGTTGATGTAAGGGCCAATTATGTACAAGAGTAAGTGCAAGAACCACTCTAATTGTTGTAGGCTTAAAACAAGATTGAAAGTATCAATATAATCTAACCCAAATATTTGATACAAAAACTTTTTATAAATCTTGCTTTATAGCCATCAATGGTACCATCTGAGTGGTTTTTTATTCGAAACACCCATCTACACCCTATAACATTTTAAGAAGAATAAGGAGGGACCAGTTCCCAAGTGGCATTTTAGACTAAGGAATTAAATTCAACAGACATGGTAGCTTGCCATTATTGGTCCTTGATAGCTTAACTAACACAAGTACGTCCTAACTATGAGGGATAGGGTGTTTAGTTACTGTACAAATGTTTGGGTTTAAAAATGTGACTTGTAATCAAGTGACCTTAGGTTACATACAGATGGGAATTTGGTACATCTTATAGTTACTTGTCCTAACATAGTCTATGTAGTTCATATAGTGAGTCAGTTTATCACCTCTTCAAACCATTTCATACGCTGCGTACTATGTTAGAAGTACTCCATCTCATGGTATCCAATTCTCGTCATCCTCCTCTTTGGAGCTCCGTGTATAGTTTGATGCTAATTAGGTTGGAGATCTTATTGATTGACGCTTCACATATAAGTTTTGTTTCTCTCTTAGTGACTTTCTTATTTTATGGAGAAGTAAGAAACGAACATTTGTAGCTTATTCTAATATTGAAGCCAAATATTGAGGACTTGCTGGCACTACTTTTAAACTCATATGGTTATATTAACTATTAAAAGATATGAGAATTGAACATTTTTCAACTACTACTATTTATTGTGATAATCTTAGTGTATTTAAATTGCTTATAATAACCTATTTCATGAGTGTAACAGACATATTGAGAACAATTGTCATTTTAGGAATATAATTAATAGTCACAAACTGGTAAATATTTGGTGACATTTAATGCTATTCGTTGCTAAATACATTCTTTTATGATGAATTATGTCAATCGTCACTAAATACTTTGTACATTTCGCGAAGATATGCATTAATGTCACTAAAAGTCCATATTTGGCGACCAAAATTTTGTTTAGTCATAAAAACTTTAGCATTCTGCGACGATTTTTCTAACCGTCACTAAATGTCCAGTATTCAACGAAGATATTTTTGTAATCGTCACAAACTGGATGAAATCCAACCTCATTTTATCTTATAAATAGATGAAGACTATACTCAGGATGACTTTAATGACAATGACGATACTTTGCTGGAATATATTAGTGATGAAGAATCAAATGAACATCTATTTAATGATGATGATTTTCTTCATCTTGATGATAATGATTGAATGTAGGTTTCATTGTTTGTATTGTTTCAAATATTAATGACATAATTATAGGTTTTATGTTGTTAATGTTGTAGTTATGTTTATTTACGATGACTATAAGCATATTTTTAATGTTTCAGTTCAGTTTTTGCTGTAGTTGATGATTTTCTGTATTTGTTTTCTATTTTCTGATATTGTTGATGTTGTTGATTTTCACACAAGTTGATTACAATGGCACCTGGTCATAACAAAGGAAAGAGGATGGTTACGGGCGATGAAGTTTTT
Source organism: Erythroxylum longipes (assembly GCA_027563885.1). Taxonomy (NCBI): domain Eukaryota; kingdom Viridiplantae; phylum Streptophyta; class Magnoliopsida; order Malpighiales; family Erythroxylaceae; genus Erythroxylum; species Erythroxylum longipes. The sequence continues at coordinate 1,726,375 of JAOQMS010000007.1, forward strand.
CCAACAGAACAACCAGTAATTGCATCATCGTACGAGGAAAGTCAGCAACAACAACCTTTACCAACATCGTCTGGTAGTCATGAGGGATATTCAGGTTTGTTATTGATAACCAATTATGTATATATTTATGTACTTATTACATGTTTAGTATGTTTTAATCATTATGTTTTTTTTTTCAGGTTCTGATATTAGCCTTAGAAAACGAGGTAGATGAAAGACAAAAGGCATTGAGTTGCAACAGATGAATGTTGCAATGAATTCCAAGTTGTCCGTAACTATTGACCCGACACAAGGGAGCCCAGTTGATAAGATCCAAGCAGCAAAATTGACTAGTGAGTTGGGCGTTATTGTTCGGAATGAGTTGTCTTACCTTCAACATGTCAGGCAGTTGAAGGAAGACAACTTGCTGCAAAATGCTTCGGATAAACTTTCGGTATTATTTCAATTCATTTTATTATAAGCATTCAATTTTAATTTAGTAAATTAATAACTTATCTAATACGTATTTTCACAGACGAAGCTCAATATTGTAGATATCGAGCAGCCTGAGGTTTCAAGCAATGTTGGTTCACTGCTGAAACAAAGGGTGAAGGATCACCGCAATCGACTGCATAAATATTATCGGTCTTTTCCTTCCGATGAAGAGGCCAGGAGACATGTGCCGAAAAAAGAGACTGAAGAAAATTAGAATAAATTGTGTGATTATTAGGCTTCATCGCAATTTAAGGTTTGTTTTCTTCCCTTTATATTTTCCTTCCATTAATTGTATTTATACATTTTATGACTAATTCTCTTAATTTAGGAAAAGTGTCAAAGCCAAGGCCAATAGAGCAAAAATGACGACTCCGCAAAACACTGACGCCAGATCATTTGTCATTGTCTGATAAGAATTAGTAAGTGTAATGTGTTCAATTTATTATTCTATTTTTAATACAATAAATTCTAATTGGTTAAATTTTATTTTAATTATTGTAAAGTCAAACACAACTCCAAGGGCAACAGTGTGATTGGTTCTCGCTATACAAATACACACACTACAAGGGAGGGCAAGACTGTACATCTGAAGAGGCACAAAGTAATTATGTAAGTACAAATAAATTTATATTACAATTTATTTTCTATATAATATTAACTAATAATTTTAAGTTAACTCCATTTTCTACTTTGCATTGTAGAACAAGATATAGGAGTTGTTGCAGACGTTATTGGCTGAGGGAAATCATCACAATATCGATGACATTTGCAACAACGTCCTTGATATACGATCAGGTTATATCAAAGGCCTTGGGTATGACCCTCGCCTGTTGGAGCCTCTTCCTCACAACTAGTATTATTGACAGCGCTTCAAGAGAAGAATCAGGTATTGAAGAAAAAATTAAAATGTACAGAACACAAGTTAAATCGGGGACTAAAAGAAATTAGCAACCTTAAAAAATTGGTAAAACAAATGTCTTCATATGTTAGTGCTAATGACTCAGATTCAGACTCTTAGTTTGTAAATGATGTAAATATTGGTTTTATATATAATGCATTCCATTTTATATGTTTATTCAATTTCAATTTATGATTATTTACAAAATATAACATATGTCTTCAAATTTGTAATAAATTAAAATAAATTTGTTTTTAACAATTATAATAATTATAAATTTCAAAATTAAAATTTGTTACTAAATAATATAAGCTATCAAAAATAACTCGTAAAAAAAGTCTTAAAAATTGTAATAAATTTAAATAAATTCGTGTATAAAAATTATAATAATTATTAAATTAAAAATTACATTTAAACACTAAATACTATTAGCTACCAAATGAAATTCGTCACAAAAACTAATACACTACATATGAAAAACGTCGGTAAAAAGTTTTTGCTACAACAAACATTTCGTAGCTAAAGCTTTTTTGCTACAAAAAATAAATCGTCACAAAACCATATTAGCGACCAATCATACTTCGTCACAAAATATTTTTACCTACGTTTAAAAAACGCCTCTAAAAATATTTACCTATATGATGAATTAGTAGCTAAAAGTTTTTTGCTACTAAAATAAAATCATCACTAAAAATAAATACCAACGCACAAGTCTTCGTGGGAAAAAACTTTTAACTACCAAACGTAAACCTCGCGCAAAACTATTATTGACGTTTCTTTTAATCATTGGTAAAACATTTTTTCGACGAAATTCGTTTGTCGCAAAAATGTTTTCGCGATGACTTTTGTTAAACGTTGTCGATGTTATTTTGCTACCGGGATTCGGTAATGATTTGGGTGACGAAATGAAATCGTCGCACATTAGTAATTGCGACGATTTTTCTTCTTTAGTGACGATTAAAACCGTCATTGAAAATGTTGTTTGTTATAGTGATACGAAGGCGTCATTCCTTTTAGACTTTTCACCTTTTGTCTGTTGTAATACGAAGGCACCAATCCTTTTGGACTTTTCACCTTCCCTCTACTCTTCATACGACGCTAGGGATACTAGGAAGAGTTGTTGTTAGTTTAGTTTTCAGGTGTAGTGTCCGCGTTCAAGTGTTGTTGCTGATCCCTTCGTTCACGTCAGGTGTTGTTGGTTTCACGCCGTTCACGTACAGGTTGCACTAGTGCTTGGTTCAAATCATTCACGTTAGGTACCCTAGTGCTTGGTTTCACGTCGTTCACGTATAGGTGTTACGTTGGTGCTTGGTTAATGTCCTTCACATACAGGTGCATTGTCTACTTCTCTGAAGCTCATGCACTAACACTATTTGGAAAGCATTAAAGTCAATGTTTATTCCAGAAAATTCATTTGCGTGTAGTTGTGCAGGTGTAAAGATAAACTAGTAAATTAAGTTACGTTTTAAACCATTATTTGCTTAAGAGATATAAACGTATTATATGAGGATTTTAGTTGAGATCTTAGAGGAAACTAAATCAGCATAAATAAATTAAGTTGCATAAAGAGTTAGGACTTGTTAGTAATGTATGGTTGCTTTTATCTTTAGGTTTATCTTACTAGTAGATACGACTTGTGATCAATATGCTAAGGCCTTGAATGGTCTACACCTGTAAAACTTTTGATCAATATCGATATCAATTTTCTTTTATAGGCTCACATTGAAGAAGTGAAAAAGGAAAATAATAGTGAAAAGCTTGATAAAGTTGTAGCTGATTTAGGGGTGACAAGGCTTGGCCATAATAAACTTTTTGGAAGAGATGTGAAAGCATCTACCATGAAAGAAAAAAAATATGGTGAGTGAAGTCTTGTTCAAAGTTCCTAATGAGTATTTGCAGTCCATCAAGAATGCATTAGAAGAAGAGACGAACCAAAAAGTAGAAGTTGAAAAGTAGAGAATGAGAAAGGAATTAGAATAAGAGAAAGTTGAATGATTGGAAATGAAAAGGTAACTAGAACAAGATAAAGCTAATAGAGAAGAAATTTGAAACAAATGTTCTTCGTTGTTCAATCTCAGCTTGGGCAAGTTAACACCACTGATATAGATATGCTTTGTAAATTAATTAAACCTAGTCAATCAAGAAAGGAATTTTCTATTCCTCTAAACTATACATATCAATATAAAGAATATCAAGTAATAATTTCCTTCATTTAGGATTTTTGTACATCATCTTATTATCTTTTTTGTTAAGATTTGTTGCTTATGTTCACGCTTTATGAATTTTTTCATAAAAAGAAGTGAATCATTGTGTTGCTAGTTGTTGAACTACATTATTTGTCTTGACTAAATTAACGTCATAATAAAGTAGTTAGTATTTTATTTTTTAGATATATCAACTTGTTTATGAGCACAGTAGTTTTACAATTCTAATATATTTCTTCTTTCTTTCCTTCTTTTTTTGTAAGATGGTGATGATTAGGAGTGGACAAGGAGGTTGTTGGTGAAGGATTTTGAATCGCCCATACATATTGATTTTGTTTAGTATTTAGATTAATTCACTTATATTCGATGTAGAATGGTAGACGATATTGTAGATGGATATTTTAGCTAGTGATTTTTTGCTTTCGTATTTTAAATATATTAAAAATTTGAATTTTACAAATCCTTATAGACTATATATTATATATAAATGTTGTTTTTTATCGTTAATTTATCTTTGATAGTACGTAGGTAATTAGGATGCACATTAATTTCTATGTATTTCTTTTGATGTTTATATAGATGTTGCCTACATAATAACAAGAGCTTGATTTTACATTAAATAATATCTGTAACTAATGAATAAATTGTTACTTTTATTATTACAAATTTTTTACTTAAAAAATTTATTTTATTACCTTATAAAGACTTAAAGGTATTGTAATACTTATTTAATATTGTTGCAATAATTTGAGGGTCATGTGTTGCCTGAGTCAAAAACTTAAATCCATGATTCAGAATAAAAAACATCAAATTGCTGCTTGTAACGGGCGACTTGATCGCACCATCGTAAGCTGTACTGTCGAGCAATATGCAAAGTGGACCTGTGAGATTAGCGTGAACGCACTCTTTCGGCGTACTGTTCAATACTTCAAGGAATGGGCTCTTCTCATTGAGGTCAACTTGTAATTTCACTGGCCAAACATAAGTTAAATCTTAGGTTGAAACTTGTAAAAGACGACTACAGAAAACGAATCTTCTTGGATGGAAAGAGCATGTCTAATTTCCATGTATCGTCGTCATCTTCATGCAACTAGTTATATATATGACCAACAGCCAATCAAAATAAGTGAAAAGATGAGACTTTTCCTTAAATTTGTTTCTTCTGTGTCGAGAAGTATAATTCTTAATACTAGTCAGACCAGAAAGATATAGAGTTGGTTAGGTAGACTCTCAGAATCCGGCAAGTTTTGGTGATTGTAGGTGAGAATGAAGAAATGAAGAGAGTTTAATATTCCACCAAAGCTTAAAAAAAGTTCTAGAAAGTCAAAAGTAATGTAGTACTAGTATATCCACGCATGATGAGGAAGGAGACCCATCTCATTTTATGGGAAGAGATAGGAGTTACCAGACTTTTTTAAAGAATAAACATAACCAAATTCATTTGAATAAACTCAGCAATTGATATTAAATCAACCCCTGAAATTAAAAACGGAAAGTAGATATGTTTTGTCCTTTTCCGTCACCAAGTCCAACCTTGCATGCAGTATACCGTGGCTTACTGGCTCCAAATTCTGACCATCAATGCCAATTGTAGTTACATTGTTTATTAATTATTTCAGTATTTATTAACATATAATAATTTGTAGTAAAAATTTGACAAGAATTTAGTAAAAGATTATTTTTTATATTTCTAATATCACTACATATTTTTAGTAGTTTTAAAATATAATTTTATATTTCAAAAAGGTTTAAATTACAGTCAGACCTAACCCTAGGCAAGGACAAGCAAGTCACCTAATGGCTCTATCGTAGCAGAGGTTCTTCATTAACAAAAAAAATGAATCTAAAATAAAGGAAACTTTCAGCTGGAAAAATAGTTCTGTGTAAAATTGAGAAGAAAAACGATGTTTGTACAATACAATCATACTCTCGTTAAAAGCCATACCAAGCATGCCAATAAAGAGGATACATGAAAGCCTGTTATTTCCCGGACTTTTTCTGTCAAAGAAAACTTTTCTCCGTTACATTTTTCTTTCACTTTAATTTATTTTCTATTTTTATTTTCCGAGCATTACACTGTAAAAGTAAGCATATGCAACCAAGAAGCTGTAATTGTACGGCCTGGTTCGAATTCCACGTCTATGGACGCTACTATAAGTAGAGGAGGCTATTTGGTTAGTTCTACGCTCGTAAGGCAACCAACAAACATGAATACTCTAATACGTTCAACACTATTGCCATTTCTTGGTGTTCTTGTATTTACATTCTCATTTGTAGCTTTAGCTGGCAGGAGTCATGAGGATTTTCTTCAATGTCTATCCCTTTATTCTGATAACACTCTCTCCATTTCTAAGCTCGTGTACGCCCCTAGCACCCCCTCGTATTCTTCTGTTTTGGAGTTCACTATCCAGAATCTTAGGTTCAATACAAGTTCCACTCCGAAGCCTCTAGTCATTGTAACACCTACAAAGGTAACTGAGGCAAAGGCAACCGTTTCTTGTTCGAGGAAACACAACATGCGACTAAGAATTCGTAGCGGTGGACATGACTATGAGGGTCTTTCCTACGTTTCACCTCTTCCTTTTGTGGTCCTTGATCTTATCAACCTCCGAACAATCACAATCGATGTTGGCAGCAACACTGCTTGGGTCCAGTCTGGTGCCACTCTAGGTGAACTATACTACCAAATTTCTCAGAAAAGTAGGACCCTTGCATTCCCTGCCGGTGTTTGTCCTACTGTTGGTGTTGGTGGGCACTTCAGTGGAGGAGGGTACGGCTTGTTATTCCGAAAATATGGCCTGGCCGCAGATAACGTAATAGATGCTCTGATAATTGATGCCAAGGGTAATGTCCGTGACAGAGCTTCAATGGGAGAAGATCATTTCTGGGCAATTAGAGGCGGTGGAGGAAATACTTTTGGAGTTGTTATTGCATGGAAATTGCGTCTGGTTCCAGTTCCACCAACCGTGACTCTGTTCTCAGTCCCAAGAACAGTAGAACAAAATGCAACCAACCTTATCTATCGGTGGCAATTTGTAGGAAATAAGCTTCCCCAAGATCTAATGCTACAAGTTATCTTAAGCAAAGGCAATACAACTGGTTTAGCGAGTTTCAATGCCTTGTTTCTTGGTGGGGTCGATAGGCTTCTCGCATTGATGCAAGAGAGATTCCCTGAGCTTGGTTTGGTAAAGGAAGATTGCAGAGAAATGAGTTGGATCGAAGCTCAAGTCACCTTTGCATCCAGTTTCGCTAGCAACGTATCATTGAATGTTTTGATTAACAGGAATTCTCCATTTAGAGGGAATTTCAAAGGTAAGTCCGACTATGTGATGACACCAATAACCGAGAAGGCACTTGAAGGCATATGGGAAAATTTTCGTCAACTTGAATCGGTAAACATGGTTATGACACCATATGGTGGGAAAATGAGTGAGATTTCACCCTATAGCATACCATTTCCTCACAGAGCTGGGGTTTTATACAAGATTGGTTATGTGGTGGCTTGGATTGAGGGAACCTCTAACGCATCGCAAAGGTACTTGGGTTTGACGAGAAATCTTTACAACTACATGACTCCATACGTATCCAAAAATCCTCGAGCAGCATATATCAACTACAGGGATCTTGACATAGGAATGAATAATGAAGATTATACAAGCTACTGGCAAGCTAGAGTTTGGGGTATCAAATACTTCGGTAATAACTTCGACAGGCTGGTGCATGTGAAAACCAAGGTTGATCCTACCAATTTTTTCAGAAATGAACAAAGTGTCCCAGCTGTCTGAACCTACTGATTAAAGATATTTAGAGCTTGATCTTGTTCCTAATAAGATGTCTTTCTTTATTACATTTCATAGAAAGTTGCTGGCTGTGAAACAAGTCACTTGACATACCACACACATTGTGTTACCTCTATTTAGCTGAGATCGGAATAAAATATTGACGGAGAAGATATCATCAATTTCTCGTGGGTTCTCTTTATTTTTTTTGCAGGCATAGTATGCAGATTAAGACTTATCTCCTAATCCCCTCCAATTTATGCAAAGAGTTAAGTAATGGGTCAATTGTATAGATATTAATTATTATAATTTTAAGTATAGAATATAATTAAACTAAAGGTGTATTTGTTTGAACCAGCCAGACTTATGTATTAAGTATAAATTATAATTATAATTTAAGGAAATTAAAACACTAAAACATTGATTTTTTTTATAAAAATTAATTTGTATTAAAATTTTATAAAATCAAAAGTTTTATTTAACCCCACTTTTTAGTTATCAAGATTTAAAACAAAAGGCAACCTACACCGCAATAGTCAACAATTCTATTTTTAAGGACTTTTTTGTTCTCATTTACATTATAATACTAGCAGCAGAGGAACATGCCAATTGTCGTTCTGTTTATTCCAATCAATAATTGATCATATACTATATAAAATTCAATGGTGATAATGTACAGGCCAATATATTTCGATGATTATGCGTTGATAGTTCGACGATAACTGTAACGCAACCAAAGTCCAACCTATCCAATCAATTGTTTCTTTTCAAGATAACTAAAGATAGGTAAGTTCAAAACCTTTCTTGAAGACCATAATGACTTGTCTGAAACAGTTTTCGTTATTAATTAAAACTCAGTTTGGTTAATGTCAGCATCACGAATGTTCTGTTCACGAAAGGGCAAACTTCATTTGCAGAATTGGAATGACCATACGGTTGCCAAAATTGAATTTGTGTAGCAAACGTAAGTGGTGAATTTATCTCTGATTCTTCTATTCACAATTGTATTAAATATATATACAAGTCAAGTTCTTGAAAGTGATGGAATCCCAAAGATCACAAAGAATCCTAATTACAATAAATTACATAATAGAAAAAGAGTCCAAAAAGGGAAGAATCTATTAATAGTAATTGTAAAAGATATGCACAGTTGCTGAATACCTCCCCTCACGGTAGAGCATGTAGATTTTGAATGCCCAACTTAACCAAAAGAAAGATGAACTGATCATTGCCCAAGGCTTTAATCAAGACATCAACTGGTTGAACTGAAGTGCGCACATATGCTGTCTGTACGTTGCCATTTTGTATCTCATCACTAATGAAATGACAATTTACCTCAATATACTTCGTTCATTTATGATAAACCGGATTAGATGCAATGTGCAAAGCTGATTGACTATCACAAAATAAATTCATAGGTGTAGAATGCTCAATACCAAGAAAATTCAACACCTCTTTCAACCACTTTAATTCATATAACGTAGTTGCCATGGAACGATATTTAGCTTCAGTCGAGGAGCGAGAAACAGTGTTCTATTTCTTAGTTTTCCAGTAGATTGGCGAGTCACCAAGGAGAACAAAGCATCCTATTAAGGAATGACAAGTCAAAGGGCAGCTGGCCTAATCTGAATCACAATAACGAGAAAACTTCAAATTACAATGAGAACTTAACAAAACATCTTGACCCTGATTTCCTTTCAAATATCTGACAGCGGGTTGCCTCCCAATGTGTTTTTTTTCAGTTCTTGCATAAACTAAGCAAGAATGTGAACACAATATGACAAATCAGGTCGTGTAAATAAGAAATAGACAAGACGCTCAACAAGATGTCGATATCGCACAGCCAAAGCAGCATTGTCTACAAGCGCCAATTTGTGGTTTTGTTCAAGAGGAGTCGAAGTAGGCTTTGCGCCGAGTAACCCAACCTCAGAAATCAAATCCAAGGCATATTTCCTTTGACTCAGATAAATACCATTGGCATTACAAGCCACCTCAATACCCAGGAAATATTTGCGCCTACCCAAATCCTTCATGTGAAAACATCGGTTCAAATAAGCTTTAAATTGCTGAATTGCTATCGCATCATCGCCAGATATAATCAGATCATCAACATAAATAAGCACATTCAAATGGAAATGCGTATTATGAAACCCAAACAAAGAGTAATCCGAGCAGGACTGAGTGACACCATATTCCTTCAAAGAAGTAGCCAATCTAGCAAACCAGTATCTTGGAGCTTGACACAACCCATACAAAGATTTTCGAAGTTTACATACCTTGTTTGATTGTTGAGTGGTGAATCCAGGGGCCATTTTCATGTAAACTTCTTCTTCTAATTTGCCATGTAAAAACACGTTTTGAAAATCCATCTGATGGAGTTCTCAACTCTTCACTGCTATAATGGCAAGTAAGGCGCGCATAGTACCCATTTTTGTTGCAGGAGCAAACGTTTCATTATAATCAATACCTTCAATTTATTTGTTTCCAAGAATCACCAAGCGTGCGTTATACTGTTCAATGCTCCCATCAAAGTTGTATTTGATTTTATACACCCATTTACTACTAATTGCTTTCTTCCGTGAGGCAAATCTTCTACTGTCTATGTTCCATTGTCTTCAAGTGCTTGTATTTTTTTCTTCATTGCTTCACCCCACTATTCTTCTTTCATGGCTTCATTATAGGCTCGAGGTTCGTATTCTGTCGTGACATTTGCTAAGAAAAACCGATGTTGTGGAGAAAATTTATCATAATTTACAAAGTGAGCTATAGGATAGAGATTACCTGAGGAGTTTGATTGAGGCGAGAAATGAGTAAGGGGGCTGGCTGTAATGGCATTGGTTACATATTCCTGTAACGGAACTTAAAATTGTTTCACCCTATGTCCCCTGCCAAGTTGTTCTTCTTGAAAGCATTCACGATTGCCACAGTTTCAATTTCAAGATTCTCATCAAAAGCAACAGTTCCCGTTGTTGGAGAAAGTGTAGCTTCAGGTTTGTATGTGCTTAATTCACTCGGCTCCTCGAAGCCCAAATCATTAAACAAAGGCACACTTTCGGCATCAGTTTTAAAACATTGTTCAGAGGCATAAAGGAATTTTGTCTCATCAAAAACTACATCCCTAGATGCAAAGAATTTAGATTTATCTAGATCATACAACCACCACCCCTTCTTTCTAAAAGGATACCCAACAAATATACATTTTCTAGTTCTACTTCCAAATTTATCTTTATCTCGAGCCAAATTAGGAGCATAACACAAGCGACCAAAAATCTTAATTTGATCATAAAAAGGCACATCCCTATACAGAATTTCATATGGAGTTTTTCCTTTCAACATGACACTGGGTGTTCTATTAATTAAATAACCTACTGTGAGAACATACTCGCCCCAAAACTCAATAGGCAAATTAGCTTGAAATCACAACGCTCTTGCCATATTAAGAATGTGACGGTGTTTCCTCTCAATCCTTCCATTTTATTGCTGGATTTTGACGCAAGATGTCTAATATAAAATTCCTTGTTCCTGGAAATATTTTTGTAAATAAAGAAACTCACTACCATTATCACTGCGAACAATTTTCACTTCTTTATGAAATTGTCTATGAATCATTACAAAGAAACCTTTAAGGGTACTAGCCATTTTAGATTTTTCATTCAATAAATAAATCCATACAGCACGAGAATAATCATCAATAGTAGTGAGAAAATAATTTGCCCCAAAAGAAACTGAAAACTCTATAAGGTCCCCACAAATCACTATAGATTAAATCAAAACATTCTTTAGCTCTAATATCCCTAGAACAAAATATTTCTCTTGTTTGTTTTGCACGAAAACAAATATCACAAGTTTCATGATTATTCTTATCAGATGTGCTAACTCGAGGAATCAACTCTACCACTCTAGCTGAAGGATGACCTATGCGTCAATGCCACAACTCGTAAGATGACAAACCAATAGCTTTGGAAACATGTGCCACCACAACACCTTTGAGAAAATACAGCGCTCCAGGTTGTTCACCCGCTCTAATCAGCTTCCTTGTAATTTGGTCCTGCATAGCACAAACTTTATTAGTGATTTGAAGAATAAAATCAGAATCATCAAGAAGTTGTGAAACAGAAATTAAATTACACTGCAACTTTGGAACAAAAAGAAAATGTTTCAGTTTTAAATTTCCTCCAGGAAACACAATTCCTTCTTTTAGAGCCATGGTTTCCTCTTTATTAGGCAACGTCACCAGACATGGTTCAATATTCTTCACATCTTGTAGTATTTTTAATGTTCCTGTCGTATGGTGTGTAGCTCCCAAATCAATTATCCAGGTTAGACAATCTTGCTTACCCATTAGTCTTTCACCACCACCATTCTTATGAGAATTTATCATACTGATAAGAGTTTTCCATTGCTCACCATTGAGTTCTCCAAGAGCTTTCCTGTCAATTGTTGTTAAGGAATTATTGCTTCCTCCATCAGTAGCAGAAGTTGGAACTGTATTTGCTCGAAGCATTCCTCCCTTATGGCGTCGTCCCCCACCAGTCACACATTTCTTGCCATGACCTCGTGTAAAGACATAGGATGGGGTGTTGGATCTCGTTTTTAGGATTTTTCTATTTTTATTTTATTTCATTTATTTTATTAAATTATCAAGCACGAAAATAAATTAGAAATTATGAATTAGAAATTTTTGGAGTTTAATAAGGTATATTGTTGGCCCCATAAAATTTTTTGCATTGATCTTAAACATGATATATTATGAAATAAAGACATGAGAAGAAAATGAGGGCATTTTCGGTATATGGCAGAAATGACAAGGGTAAAGTGGACTTTTGGGACAGGTATAGTGAACATGTCCTTATGGCAGAA
>JAOQMS010000007.1:1744870-1759344 GCA_027563885.1 Erythroxylum longipes
ATTCATGAATTAATCCTCCTAAACTTGACATAATAATTAACTCCAATTAAAATGATTTATCTAACAATACTACAAAACTTATTCAAATCATGCTTACTAAAATTAAAAAAAAATCGGGGCCCAACAATAGCTATCTTTTAATGGACAGCTGTCCATTTAAATCTTATTAGAGAGAGCTCTTTTATGGTTATGCAAAATCCATACAAACATGAGCTGTTTCATGGCTTCTCATTCTTAACTTTCATTTCTTTACTTGATCCAATATTTCTCATTCTTGCTTCATAAAAACAAAGAATATAGAAAATGAAAAGATGGCTTCAATGAGCATGCCTTCAGGTCACTTTAATTCCTTCACTTCCAAAATGTACCTAAAATCAAATATGAATCAACGTGAGCATCCTCAGCATGTATAAGGTATTAATCACTAAGTGTTGAAGATAAAATAGATCAACATTTAAACACATATCATGAATACTTGTGGACTGGATGTAGGCTTCGTTATAAGCCAAACCATATAAATTGATTGTGTCATTCTTTCTCTCTTCCTAACTTTTAAATTTTCGCATCATAACTTTGTGTTTTCAAGAGGCTCCTTCAATTTTACAATAAGTTCCTTATGTTTTTCTATCGTAAGAGGTTCCATTCATTTTTTATCATTAATATACTCCTATCAATTAAAAGGCTCCTTTCGTTTTTGATCGTTAGCAGACTCTTATCAATTAGCAGGCTCTTTTTCTTTTAAGCGATAGTAGGTTCCTGTCTATTAATAGGATCTTTTCAAAAGTTGATAGGACCTTCCTATTTATAGAATTATTTTTGTTTAGAAGGATATTATCATTTTTAAAGTATCTTGCAAATTTTTACACAATTCACACACCACCCCTCTCTTGCATGTGTTTGCTTTATCAATAACCACCATGATTAAAAAAAAAACTATACATCATTTCATTCAACTCCAATCCAAACATCCAATTCCAACCCAACACAAATAACAAATCCAATTTTGTGATTTTTGCTAATCAGTCCCTAGAGTTTTTAAAATCGGTCGGTACCACGCGAAAACTTCTATATCAATCGGTACCCACGACCAATACTATAATCACTTATATCATTCCATTTTTTGTCCAGTACGGTACTTTCTAGATATTGGTTGAGATTCCAACTCAAAATACTAATTTTATTTTAGCTTTTTTAAAGGAAAAAATATAATTAATTTCAAATTGAATATTTTAATATAATAGATGGGTGAAGCATATCATTATCCCAAGAAAGAAATAGAAAAGCTAAATGTATAATTCTCTATTTAGTAATAAGAATTTTTCTAGTGAAAGTACCATATTTTCGTAAAGTATATAATCATATCAGGATAAAGGAAGTTAGAATGTAATAGGGCTTATGTGGGACAAGAGGCTTTTATCAAACACAGTATGTTGGAAGGTTCGAATCAAAAGTTGGTACTAATAACACAAAAACAAAAACGTAAGAGCCGATGACGTCCTTTACCAAAGTAATTTCCCTATTTTTTGCTAATATAAAATTAAATTGAAATGTCTACCTCTAAAAAAGATAAAGCACAAGCTTCCAAGAAGCTAATCATTCAAAAAATATGTCCATGGCTTGTTTCCAAATTTTAAGCTATTAGACTTGAAATTTATGGGTAAGATTAACTAGGGGAATTATGGACTTTCAAATTTACATCTTAGTCGTTTACACAAATAGTACTGGCCACAATTCTTATTGGAATAACAGATGACAAACCCAAAAACTAGCTTGAACCTTTTTAATATAACTTGGTAAATACCAAAAAACATTAATAGATTGAAGGAAGCTAATTAATATACTTGGAATTTGCAGGAATTAAAAAACAGATGCTATTATTCCTGAATAATTATCGTACGTAGTTCATATTTTATGATGGTATGTACTGAAGAAAACAATAAATTTGTAGAAGATGAACTGAGGAGAATGAATTGAATTATATTCATTTGATCTTCCTCTAATGTATTTATACATTGTTGTCAATAACTATTGATAGACTTTAACAGAAAAAACTAACTCTAGCTGTCATAACTACATTCTTGATCTTCTTGACTTCAAAGACTCCAACATACTCCTCTTGTCTTTAAAGTCTTAAGACAGTCCAACCTCGGTTCGCAAATATTCAAACCTCCTTCCTTGTAACGCTTTAATGAACAGTTCTACAACTTGTTCTTCTATCTTGCAGTACATTAGTTGAACTTCTTCTCCTTGTTGTATATCTCGTAGAAAACAACACTTCAGCTTGAAGTGTTTTGTTCTCCCATGAAACATTTGATTCAATGAAATTGCCAATACAGCCTTGTTATCTAACAATACTTCTGTACTCTTCTCCATCAAAATGTGTAGCTCTTCCATCATTTTTCTAAGCCATAGAGCTTAATTCACAGTAGCAGTAGCTGCAATAAGCTCTGCTTCAGCTGTAGATTGAGCAACCACACTCTGCTTCTTTGATCCCCATGAGAAACACCCTGATCCCAAGCTGAAACAATAACCAAAGGTGCTCTTCATATCATCTGAAGTTCCTCCCCAATCATTGCCAGAATAGCCTTTTTACTTCATGCTTCCTGTTTTGCCATACTTGAGACTAAAATTGTAGGTTCCTTTCAGATATCTTAGGACTCTCTTAGCTTCTGTCATATGAAGTTCAATTGGTGCAACCATGAGCGTTGAGAGCATGCTTACTGGAAATTGGATATTTGGTCTCGTAGAGGCTATGTACACTAAGCCACCAATGAGGCTTCTGAATCTACCTTCATCTGTAGCATTGCTTCCATCTATCTTCTGTAACTTTTCTTTACAGTTCATAAGTGAGCTTGCTAGTTTATACTCTAACATGTGAAATCTTTTAAAAACTTCTCTAATGTATTTCTTTAGGCAAACAGAAATCTCCTTGTGATTTTGACAAATTTCCATTCCCATAAAGTATGTCATTAAGCCCAAGTCTGTAATGTCAAACAAACTCTTCAATTTGATCTTAACACCTTCAATCTCCTTAGCATTGTTCCTTGTCAATAACAAATCATCTACATATACAGACAAGTAAATGAGTCTGTCCTCCTACTTTCTCACATAGAGAGTGAGTTCACTCTCGCTCCCGATGAAGCCAATCTACTGCAAATAATTATCTTGCTTATTATACCAAGCTCTTGGAGCTTGTTTCAGCCCATACAAGGCTTTCCTCAATCTATACACCTTCTCCTCCTTTCCTGGTACTACAAAACCCTCAGGCTGCCTAACATAGATCTCCTCTTTGATCTCTCCATTGAGAAAAGTTAAATTAACTCTAATTGATGCAACCTCTTTCAGGGGACAGGTTCAGAATGAGCCTGATGGTTTCCAACCTCGTTACAGGTGCAAAAGTGTCTGAGTAATCCACTCTAATTATCTCTGAATACCCCTTAACCACTAATCTGGCCTTGAACTTGTTTAGAGTACCATCAGGATTTATTTTGGTCTTGTAGACCAACTTTAGCCTGATAATCTTCATGTCAATTGGTTTCTCTGCAAGTTCCCATCTCTGGTTGTTTTCTATCATATTGATCTCATCCTGCATTGTAGCTCGCCATTCCTTACTTTATTTTGCTTCATTGAAGCTTGCTGGTTCACAAAGGGTAATATTGTAAGCTATATAAATGTCATAAAGGAGTCTAGTACCTCTTACATGAATATGATCCACCTGATCTTCAAGATCATCATCTGATTGGTTTTCTGGAATAGACTCCTCTTCACTTTCGTGTGAGTGAGCTTCCTCTCCTCTAATTGCTGGACCTCCTTCATCTTCAGACTCTTCTTCTGATGAAATTTCTAGCAAATTAAATCTTTTTAACAACTCTCTTTCTATCATTGTACTATCTTCTTTTGAGCTTGACCAGTCCCATACCTCATCTTCTAGGAAATTCACATCCCTACTGACCTTGACTTCCTTCCTGCTAGGAATTAGGATCCTATATCTTTTAGTCACTTCTGAATATCTAATGAAGACTCCTACACTGGCTTTAGAGTCCAGTTTACTCCTTTTCTATGGGGCACATAAGTGAATCATGGAGAGCCAAAGACCTTTAGATTTTTCAGGTTTGGTTTCCTCATATGCCAAGCTTCATATGTTATCTTCTTCTCCAAGGCTTTAGTGGGAAGTCTGTTGAGAAGAAACATAGCAGTAGTTGCAGCCTCATCCCAAAGATGCTTAGGTAGAGACCTTTCTTTGAGAAAAGCTCTGACCATCTCCAAAATAGTTCTGTTCTTCCTCTCACTCACCATTTTGTTAAGGTGAGTAAGGCACTGTCAGTTGGTGTATAATGCCACTATCTTGATAGATCTTCTTGAGTTTCTAATTATAGAACTCAGATTCATTATCACTTTTGAGTGCCTTGATCCTCTTCCCACTTTGATTTTCTACCATTTGCTTGAACTTCTCAGATATTTCTGGTACCTCAGGATTAGATTTCATGAAATAAATCATCCACTTGTTATCTTTAAAGGGTTCTCTGACCTTCTTTCCTTGTACACAAGTGGTACACACCTGCTGAGATTCTGTAAGGATTGGAACTTCTTGCATAAGTTCTGATTCACTCAGCTGTTTAAGACCCTTCCAGTGAGGATGGCCTAGCCTCCTAGACCAGAGACTTGCATCTTTAACACTTGCATTGAGTGCTACTTGATGCTGTTCAAAAAGGTTCAGTATGGCGCTTCTATCCTTAACCATTATCCTGAACAGAATTCTACCATGTATAGCTGAGATTATGCACATACCATTTCGAAAAAGGACTGAATTCCCTTTTTCAATCAACTATGATACACTGAGGAGGTTCTGCTCAAGTTCTGAAACATAAAGAACATCTTCAAATGTCCTTGAACCATTCATGCTCTCAATAACAACAGCTCCTCTACCCCTTTGTAGAAGTCAAGTGGCCATTGCCAATTTTGACTCTGTAGGTGTTCTTCTTGTCCAGGCTTTTGAAGATGCTCAGATTGCTTGTCATGTGATTGGAGCATCCACTATCTACAAGCCGACTATCTGTGGATATATTGTTGTTATGACATGAAGCCACAAAAAACTGTTCCTCCTTCTTCTTAGCAGTAATATAAGCTTCTCCAGAGTCCTGCACCTGCTCCTTGCTCCTGCAGAACTTTGTCAATGTGTCCAAGCTTCTTGCATTTCCTACACTTAACATCAGGTCTCCTCCAACATTTATAATGAGGATGATTTGTCTTAACACAGTGTTTGTAGGGGTCCTTTTAGTGCAGGTTCTTGCTTTTCTTATTTCTTGCTATCTAATCCACCCTTGGTCCAGGACTTCTTCTTTCCTTCACCATTGGTTTTCTGACTTGCACAACTTCAAATCTGTCATATCTCTGCTATTTTACAAAGATATGATAGTTGCTTCGAATTTTTCAGGAAGGGAGATCAACATCTTCTGGACAACCTTCTCATCTTCAAATCTGCTTCCAAGAAGTCTAATCCTATCTATAAGATCCTGCAACTTCCCAGCATAGACCTTGACAGATTCTTCTTCTGACATTTGGAGTTTATCAAACTCCCTCATCAGGTTGATAACCTTCACACTCTTCACTCTCTCATCACCTTCATACTCAACTTTCAAGAATTCCCATATTTCTTTTGCAGATTTTAAATGCATAATTCTGGTAAAAAGAGAAGGACTTATTGCAAAATAAAGACAAGATTTAGCCCTTGCTTTTCTGGTGAGTCTTTCCCTTTGGAACTACATATGGTTGATGGTTGCATTATCTACCAAAGATTCAACCTGGTAATCTTGCTCAACTGGCTCCCACAATTCCAGGCCTTCCAGGTACATCTGCATTTTCACAACCTAATTCTGATAGGATTTTCCATCAAAGAATGGTTCCTACATGCTTGGAACTCCCTCCATTTTGATGTCTGAACTCCTCTGAGGTTGCACCAAATTCTTGTTCAGATGAAGCTTCCAAACCTTCTCCACAGATCCCTTGAGATCCTCTCAAAAAAGCTCTTATACCACTGTTATTTTTATGATGATATGTATTGAACAAAACAATAAATTTGTAGAAGACGAACTGAGGAGAATGAATTAAACTGTATTTATTTGATCTTCCTCCAATGTATTTATACATTGCCGTCAACAACTATTAACAAACTTTAACAGAAAAAACTAACTCTAAGTGTCATAACTACATTCTTGATCTTCTTGACTTCAAAGACTCCAACAGTAGTTAGGAAATTGTTTGGTGGGTAAATCGTTAAGAAGAATATATATAACAAAGACATTCCACACTCTCTATTATTCAATATGTTAGGACTTGGAAAATGGTTTTATAAAGAGAGCTTTTTAGGTTTATGGGTCTAAAATCTCACCGTGTCCTAATGAATTTTCTACTTCATAATGAATAATGTGAACAAGGGCTTGACGCCTACGCCAAGTTGACCTCAAAGGAAAGTAAATTAGCTGAAATAAAGGGCTATGTCTTCTTTAAAATGCCTATGGAGATGGGGCCCTATTTGTTGCATCAAGCTATAAAGAAAGAATCAGGTATTGGAAATTTCGAATTCCTCCATCCTGTACCTACTCCACCAATCTTCAAAACTTACTTTGAAAACCCTCTAAGTCTTCGCACTAGATCATCATTGACAAGAAGACCTTAAATTATGTTATATTTAGCACTAATTTTAGCGAAAATGAAATTAAAAAATTGTCTTTTTTTAATCTTCTTCCTTTATCAAGAATCATAATTTTCGTAAGCTTTCTACAAATCACTGTAACCAAAAGTTTCTTCAATTTAAGTTATAAGTTCTTGGTTTTATCATAAATATCAATAAAGTTTTTTTTAATTCCATTCTTATAGTGGAAGTTTGAAAAACTTAAAATAATCATAGACGTTGACTAAAGGTGGGGTTAGCTTTATTCTCTAAGTCTCTTCTTTCGGATGTAGACTGTTGAGCAAGAACTAAAAGTTTAATATTTAAGAATCAGAATAGGGTAGGTATCAATGTCTATGATTATCTAAGTATATTTGATCACCACCAACCTGTTTGACAAACCTGAACCAATCGAGTCGAGTGATTAAAACAAAAAATTGTATTTTCATGCTCCTTCTTATCTTTAGATTAGGTGAAATACCTATAAATCTCTGATCAATTAAATAAATTAGCGTGATTGACATGTTCACAAAGTATTGGTGAAATATTTACAAATTTTAAAATTATTATATATAAATGAGAAAAGATAGAAATTGTTTTTGAAAAAAAATGAAATAGTTTAATTACAGTTTATTGATAACTATATTTATAAAACCTGATAACAGTATTTTAATCCTTTAAATTTAGTTTATTAAGATGTTCTTAATATACGTCATAGTCTCACGCTGTGAGTCATTTGACAATTACATACAGTACGTATATATGTGATTTATTCTCTCACTTTTCTCAAGCTTACGCTATGTTAACGTTCAGAAGAAGCATAAACATGAATAGTATATAAAAGGATATCTGAGGCAGACCGGCAGGAGCACCAGCTTGAATTCTTGCGCTGTTACATGTTTCCTGCATTCACATTACGTAATTTCTAGAGATTACATAGTTAATAGCAATAATTAGAAAATTGAATTAGCGAGAGACAAACAATATAACTCTCTAAAAAAATCAATTAAATATCAACGACAAAAAAAAACTCTTCAAGTTACAACAACAAAACAATACAAAAATTAAAAACTTTAAACGATAAAACAAATATCAAGATTTACGTAGAAAACCCTCTAGTGTATAAGAAAAAACCACAGCACAAACTAAAAAATAAATACACTAAATTCAATAAGGATTTATAGGAAAAGTTGATCTTACCCCTTAATAACAAGTTGTCTCACAAAGTTTCAGGATTGAAACTAAAGTTGATGTTACGATCAACAATAACTCAAACCAGTCATCCAAACAGTCAAACATGGATGAGAATACAACACTCTTTGCTCTTTCTCTGTTTTTCCTCACTTTTGGACGTTGTGCCTGCACTCCTTACAAAATCCTACATCTTTTTCTCTTTTATATGATGAAATAAATCTTTCTGCAACTAACATAGTCACTTACATAATTGTATAAGTAACTGTGTATCTTCCAGCACTGCCTTAGTCGTAAACATACATGGCTACAGAGAGTTACATAGTTTTCGCACGCGGTTGTGTAACTTCACACAGATATGTACACGGGTATGTACAAAACCATGTATGTCTTTGCCTCTTCACACTTTCTTCACACATTTACGGAGGACTTATACAGTTGATCTACACGGTCGTGTAACTCTAAACATGGATGTGTAGCATTCTCCACAACCGTATATCTCCCCAGAAGAGATTCTTCTATCTTGTTTTCACTTGTTCGTCATTCTTACAAATCATAAAGCTGACTACAATCACTGAAAATCTCAAAATAGAGTTAGACATTCAACAATCTCCCCCTCCAACCTAAATATAGGGAAGACACATTATTCCCCATCATCTACTTGAGATACATCATAACAAGTTTACTACAAAGCTCTTTCTTGTTTCTAGGAACCACTTTAGTCAACATATCAGCACCATTTAAATTAGTATGAACCTTTTTCAGCACCATTTAAATTAGTATGAACCTTTTTCAACATTAATTTTTCTCATCTATCATGGCCTTCAACCATCTGACGTCTATGTGTTTTGTAGGGGAATGATAGTATTTTTGCTCAAGTCAATAGTACCTTGACTATCACAAAATGCTACATAGTCTTCTTGCTTCACATCTAACTCTTGAAGGAACCTTTTTAACTAGACCATCTCCTTACAAGCTTCCATTATAGCTACATATTCTGCTTCAGTCATAGATAAAGCCACATACTTTTATAGCTTGGATTGCCATAAGATGGCTCCCTTGGTCCCTTTGTAAACTTAAATAGAAAAACTGAAGTGAATTTCCTTCCATCAAGATCTTCATCCATATCTATATTTGTAAAATTTTTTAGAATTGGCTCACCATCACCAAAGCATAAACTCTACTTTAATATGCCTCTCAAGTATTTAAAATCCATTTTATTGCTTCCCATTAATCCTTCCCTGGATTTAATAAGAATTTGCACTCCATGCTATCAATTTAAGCAATATTTGGGCTCGTGCACACCATTGTATACATCTAAGACCTACTGCAGTTGAGTATGGAATAAAGAACATACCTTATTTTTCCTTTTTTATTGAGGGATATAACCACTTATACAGCTTGAAGTGAGATGTCAGTGGCATGCTAACTAGCTTGGCGTGCTACATATTGAACCTTTCTAGCACTTTTTCAGTATATCTCTCCTGAGAAAACCACAATCACTCATCCTTTAAGTCTAAAGTTATCTTTATACCTAAAATCTTCATTACAGGTCCCAAATCTTTCATATCAAAATATTTGGACAAGTTTTCCTTTAATTTTTGGATTCTTCCTATGTCTTTGACCCACAATCAACATATCATCAATATAAAGAAGAAGACTAATGAAGTTCTTACTTGAGAACATGAAATACATGAAAGTATCACCATAAGTTTGATTGAAACCATGATCTGTCATAGATGAATCAAACTTTTGATACCACTACTTTGGAGCTTGTTTTAATCTATAAAGACTTTTCTTCAACATACAGATCAAATTTTCATTGCCTTTAGCTTTAAAACTTTCTGGCTACTCTATATATATCTCTTCTTCCAAACTTACATGCAAGAAGGTTGTTTTCACATCCAGCTATTAGAGTTTAAGATATAAACAAGCAACCCAAAACTATTCAAATTAAGGTTATCTTAACTACAGGTGAAAAGATTTTATCAAAGTCAATACCCTTCTTTTAACTAAATCCTTTCACTATTAGCCTTGCCTTCTACTTTACCATCTTGTTACCATATCTCTTTCTCTTGAACACCCATTTATTCCTCAATGACTTTTTACCTTTTGGAAGCTTTACATGCTTAAATGTATTATTCTTCTTTAAAGAATCTATCTCTTCCTTTATAGTTGTGAGCTAGAAATCTTTGCCTTTATAAGATACAACCTCTTGCACATTCTTAAGCTCCCCCTCAGTAATAAGTAATAGGTATTTAGAACATAACTTTGAAGGTCTTTTCTCCCTTGTCTACCTTCAAAGTTATGTTTCATTAGCTATTGGAACCAACTACTTCCCTTGTTCATTATCCTTAATAGGTTCATCTCTGGTAATGTCTGGATGTGGTTCATGTAGCTTATCATTATCATATTGTATCTTATCACTACCAATGTGTGTTTGGTCAGACACTTTATCTTCTTCACCTATAGACTGCTCAATACTCAAAGAAATTACTGAAGAGATAATATGCCATTTGATGAGTTGTAATATGATGATCTATATATCTCCACTTAGAAAATCAACACTTCTCCCGTGCTCCTGGAATACCACATCTCTACTACTGACCACATTTTGCTTCTTTGGATCATAAATTCTAAAGCTAAATTGATCACCATCATATCCAACAAAGATGCAAGGTATTAACTTTGACTTAAGCTTTTTTCTCTGATCCTTGGGTATATTTCTCAATACCTTGCAACCAAAAACTCATAGATGATAATATATAGGATCATTACCAATTTACGGTCTCTTAGGAATCTCAAAATCCAATGGAATTGAGGGAGTTCGATTAATCAAATAGACTGTAGTTCGAACTAATTCTCCCTAAAATGTCATGGGCAATATAGACATCCTAAGCATGAAATAAAAATTCTCCACAACAATTTTGTTCTCCCTTTCAAAAACTCCATTGTGTTATGGATTCCTTGGTTCGATTTTATCATGTCTAATGCCGTGTACAGTATTATTTAACCACCTTAGAAGTATACTCCCCTTCATTGTTTGTTTGTAGGCAGTTCAACTTCCTCTCAGCTTTCCTTTCTATCACAACATGAAACTTTTGGAAAGTTTCAAACACTTGACTTGTAGAGTTCAACAAGTACACCTAAGTCTTTCTCAAAACATCATCAATGAATGTAACAAAATATCTGTTACCTCCTACTGACTCCTCCTTAATAGACCACAGACATTTGAATGCACTAACTCTAATAACTTTGAATTCCTTGCAAATCTTCTTTTGAAAGAGATTATATGTTGCTTTCTATTCAATCAATGATTGCAAGGATTAAGTTGTTATGAGTTCTTAACTAGAATAAGGGAGTTTTTAGCCAAAAAATTAAGTCAATTCTCACTCATGTGTCCTAATCATCGATGACACAGATTTGGTGTGTCTTGTATAGTGAGTAATATAACTCTCCTCGGGCAATAGTCACGGCACCTTTGGATATTTTCCACTTCCTATCCCTGAAAGTTTGCTGAAATCCTTCTTAATCCAACACAATGGTTGATAATAGATTTAGCCTTAGATGGATGAGTCGTACATCTCTTAAGGTCAATAAGCATCCGATGTTTTTTTGAACTCAGATATCACCCATGCCTACTATCTTGGTAGAACTTTAGTTTCTCATCTTTACACTCCCAAAATCTTTGCTCCTATAGCATGAGAAGCACTCCATCTTTAGAACACAATGATAAGTTGTTCCCATATCAATCAACCATTTAAAACAAAAATTGTTGACATAGAAGCATTTACTAGTTACACAACCAAGGAACACCTTATCATCCATGCTTAAAGCAGTTACACCTGTACTATTATCATCACCAACATCCTAATGATCTTACTTTTTTTAATCCCTCTTTCATTTACAAGAAAACCTCGTAATATGTTATGGTTTATCATAATTGCGATATGTCTTCATGTCTTTGTCACCTCTAGACTTTGAACGATTCTTAGAATTTTCAAGACCTTTGGGACCCTATTCTTGTTCATTCCCTCTCTTTATGTCACAAAAGCTTGCACCTTGTCGACTCTAACCTCTTTTTTATAATTTCTTTATTAAACACACTCTCTTTGATTATATCGAAAGAGAGAACACCTTTAGGAGTTGAGTTGCTAATCATCACCATTAGTGTTTCCCAGCTATCTAATAACAACTCAACAGGAACAAAGTTGAAGCTCATCATTAAGAATAATCTTTATTATAGTAAGCTTTGTTGATTATGTCCTGGAAATCACTTAGATGCTCTGACGCTAATTTTCTAGCTTTTAAATTCAAGTCCACAAGCCTCTTAATCAGAGAGGCCTTATTATAAGTTCTCTCGTTTTCATACAAACCTTTTAGCTTCTTTCATAGCTCAAAAGTGTTAAGACATATGGTTGAATATGCTGATATCAATCCATTTTCTTATAGCATCTAGAGTTTTTTGCTTCATATTTTTCCATTCTTAATTTGACATCTTTTTAGGTTTTGAAGGAACATCATTCATCACACCTGTGTCCATGTCAATAGGATCAAAGAGATCCTTGCACTATAGAAGGACCTCCATTATGGGCTCCATATTAAGTAATTTGATGATGTTAACTTGATCATAGAGCTGTTTCCACCTTATATTTTAACAACTCTGATACCGAGACAAACAACATAACTCTCTAAAAGATCAATCAAATGTCAACAATGAGAAAGAACTCTACAAGTTACAGTAGCAAAACAATATGAGAGTAAGAAACTTTAAACGATGAAACAAACATCAAGATTTACGAAGAAAACCCTCCAGTGTAGAGTGAAAAACTATCAGGTAAACCTTCAAAGAAATCCATTAAACTCAATAAGGATTTACAGAAAAAGTTGATCCCTCACCCCCAACAATAAGTTATCTTACGAAATTTCAGAATTAAAACTAAAATTGATGTTATAATTAATAACTACTCAAACCAATCCTCAAAACAATCAAGTATGGATGAGAATATAACAGTGTTTGCCCTCTCTCTATTTTTCCTCATTTTTGGATGTTGTGATCACAATCCTTACAAAAACCTACATCTTTTTCTCTTTTATACCACGAAATAAATTTTTTTGTCACCGTCTACCTTCCAACACTGCATCAGTTGCAAACATACATAGTTACAGAGAGTTACATATCTAAATACATGATCATGTATCTCCACATAGGTATGTCCAATATTGTGTATGTTTTCGCCTCTTTACACTTTCCTTAATCATTTACAGAGACTTACAAGATTGATCTATATGGTCATGTATCTCAAGACATGGTCTTGTAGCACTCTACATGGTCATGTATCTCCTTAAAAGAGATTCTTCCATCTTATCTTCACTTGTTCGTCATTCCCATGAACAATAAAGTAGTCTACAGTCACCAAATGTCTCAAAATAGTGCTAGACACTTAACAAAATTATGAATCGATTAACTTTTTAATTTAATTTATCTTAAAAATTTTTGTTATAAAAAATCAATCGGTTTACTAATTAATTAATCGATTTTTATAAATTAATAGTTTCCTAAACCAAAATAAATCAGTTAGTTTTTATTTAATAGTCTTTTTCTTTAAATAAATTTCAATTTCTTCAATAGATAAGAATAGTTTCTTTCTTTAATCCTATTTTAAATTCTTCAATTTTATTCAATCTTTACTATATATTAATTTTATGACAGTAGTGTTTAAACTTTAAACTTTAAATTTTTATGTTATCAATTTGATTTTTGGTGTGGTTTTAAAACATTAGTATAGAGAGAACTTCAATACATATTCATAAAATGGGTTGTTTGAATGTGAAGTACGTATAAAGAATGGGGATGGAGTTTTCAAATCAAAGGGAAAGGCATTTTAGCAAGGAATTGGTTGTGAGCACTACAAGAAAAACAGGATTTAGGAACGGAAAAAAAGCACTAAATCCGTCCCAGTTTCGGTTCCAAACCCAATCAGGGACAGATTTTCGGACCGAAAATTATCCGTTGGTATTTGGTTGCTCGCAAATCTTAGGGACGGAATATAATCCGTCCCTAAAACACAGGAACCGAAAAATCCGTCCCAAATACCATTCGCAATATCGGTACCAATCGAATTATTGTATTTATTTTGGGACGGAAATTTCCGTCCCAATATTGGCACTGAATGGAGTTACCAACGGATTTTGAGAAGGAAAATTCCGTTGAACCAGATTTGTTTTGGAGCAGATTTAGGGACCGAACTATCGGAGCATTTGAAACGGAATGTGGGACCGAATTAGAGACGGAATTAGGGACGGAATTAGGGACGGACATGTGGTTATTAGAGAAGAAATTAGGGACAAACATGTGGTTTGTTTCAGCCCATTTTGGGACGGATTTAGGGACATAATTCTTTTTGTTTGGAACTGATTTAGGAATGGAATTTTCTTTTATTTTGAATACATTTTCAATTTTATTTTTATTTTCCAAGAAAAATTAAAAAAAATTATAAATATCCTTAACATGCAACATCATTCATAATATTATGATAATAAATGGGATGAATAAAATTTAAAATAATATGTAAAAAATTTATAAATATCCTTAATATCCAACATCATTCAT
>JAOQMS010000007.1:1834155-1848829 GCA_027563885.1 Erythroxylum longipes
GTGGTCACACACTTACGAGTGTAATATTTCCTGTTTATGATTATTTAATTTATTATGAGATAATTTATTAAATAATCCATATGGCATATTATTATATTTTTTTCTAGCACATAAAGTATAATTAATATTGGAATTTCTCGTGTAAAAAAATAATAAAATGAATAAAATAAAATAGTTTTATTTATTTCATTTATAAATAATAATAAAAACAAAAGCCATTAGACGGTGGTTATTATTTTGGTTTTATTAATTAACCAAAAGGTATGACCAAAGGTAGTGTTGTTTTTATTCGGTGGTTATTGTTTTGGTTTTATATTTAACCAAAACAATAACGAAACGTTGAAAAAAAACAAAAAGTTTTGCGTCCATTCAAAATAGAAAAGGCAAGAAAAGGGGTTTTGAACTTCTTACTTGTTCTGTATTTTTACATAAAGATAAACAAGAGAAGAAGAAGAGAAAATTTGTTTTCTCCGTTCTTGAAGAAAGGATTCTTCAAATTTATCCAAAGCCATATCAAGTGTTGAAAGCGAGACATATTTTTTGGTGTGAAATACATAAAGGCTTCATGTTTTCGAAGTTCAGTATCAAGTAATCATCACTTTCCAGGTATTTATTCTACCTGTTCTGATTATGAGTATGATTAAACAACACAATAGATCAATACATGAATTTAGGATTGCAATTATTTTGTTTTCTGCTACGTATGCGGTCCTTCACAACCTTCGGCTTACACCACTTCCAAAGTTCTACTTGAAAATTCATTATCATTTTTTGCTACGAGTGAAGAAGAATCCTTATAATCAATTTATTTTGCCATGAATAAAAAAAGAATCCTTTACAACATTAATTGCTCACTCAATTAATCTAAAAAATGTTTAAATGCAATTCATAAACTTCCTTTCTCAATCTTACAATACATTTGAAGCTCATATCAGGCTTAAACATATTTTAATACGATTAAACCCTCTCAATAGCTTCCAAAAACCCCCTCAAAGATAGTTTTCACAAATCCACTTATATCCTATTTATATCCATAACCTTTGTTCTTAATTAATAGTTGAAAACAAAAATTAGTAGTTTTAAATTAGCCATTACAAATAAAACTTCAAGTTTTCAAAGTATAAAACCCAAACACTTGACAAAACTTAACTTAAACAAACTCAAACATATTTAAAGTTTCTTTATAAAAAGTAGTTTAAAGATCTAGAGATTTTCTTTAAAACTTAAAATAAATTTCCTTTTGAGTATGAAAGAATTATACATTACACACACAATATAAAATGCATAATGTTGAGTCCCTAGAAAATTAAAATGGCCAAAATGAGGATTGCAAGGAATGTGCATTGATTTGTTATATATGAAATGCTTAGTTCTTCCTTATTATTTCTTCAATTAAGTTGCCTTAAAGCTATCATAATTCATGCATCTTTGCCTTATTCTCAATGTTCTTCTCTTAATTGCATAACTGGTTTAACTGACTCATTTGTTTTTGTCTTTTTATTGAACTTAATCTTTAACATATTAGTTGATTTCGTGATAATAGAGTTACTATTGTCTTCAAAACTGGATTCATTAGTAGCAATATGTTTTATGATAAAATGTTAATTACGTTAGGTTTTTAGCATTATTTTTGGATGATTTCCAAATGATTTGATACTTAATATGGCTTAAATTTTATTTATAAGCCTTATTTTAGCTCCTCAATAAGGAAGGAACAAATTCAAGCAAGTTGGAGCCACTTTAGAGAAGTTTTCGAATGATTTTAAATGAGTACAGATTGAACATAGACTTATGTTTATAACATAGGACAAACATGAACACGATTTCTTCTCTATTTTAGGTTTTGGTCAATTCTAGTCCTTTGTGAGCTTCCCATATAAAGGAACATGACCTAATTTTAGGCCTATGATCATGGCCTTTAGACTCATATTCACGACATGAACTCTTATATTTGCGATAGAGGAGTTATTAATGATAAGAAAACACACACAAGAGGGGATGATTTGTGTGTAACTTAAAAAATTTGCAAGTTACTATCAATTTGTGTAAACGATAAAAACGTTCTAAATTTTAATAGAAAAGTCTATAAATGGATTGTGCCTATTAAAGCTTAAAATGAAAGGAGCCTGTTAATGTTTAGAAAATGAAATGAGCATGTTAACATTAAAAACAAAAGAAGCCTGTTAACGTTTCAAAAACAAAAGGAGTTTGTTAACGTTAAAAACGAAAGGAGCCTGTTAACGTTTAAAAAAACAAATTTTATAAAATGCAAGTAGTAAATTTTCACAAGCCTCTCCAAGCTCACAAGTACATATTTTTCAAGGTTCTACAACCTTCCACACTCATAGTATTTAACAAGCTTTAAAAAATATATAGAGAGTTTGCTCAATCTAAGCTTTCAATGAATAACAATCTCTCTTAAATAGAGTGATTTTACTTTCTAAGGCACAAGTAGTTTGATATAGATATAATTTTCAAGAATATTGATGCTGCTAAAGTATTTCACAAATCTATATATAGTTCGCAGGTGCAGTGGCTCTTCTTTAAGTAGATATTTGTTTCAACTAGTCGTTGCTTCATTTTAATTCTAAGTTGACTTTGTATCTAAGAAATCTTCAATATCATCTTTGCAGGAATCTTCCAATATTCAAAGGTTAAGAGAAAAGTTTTGTTAAAAATTTCTAGAGCTAATTGTTCGAATTAGTAAGATCCTTCTAGATGTTAATCATTTCTAATAAGATAAGTTCATTAAAAAGATTCATGCAATAAAGAAGGCATTTTTCTTATGATTTTATTTCCTTTTAAGAATTATGTCATCACCAATAAAAGAAATAACTCTAATTTGAATTTTGAAATATTATATAGTTATCATAAAAATCATTAATAACAAACCTTGAGCTAACAATCTCCCCCTTTTTTATGATGACAAGTAATAATAGATATATTTTCAAAATTCAAATAATAAAGGAGTTCGAAAGATACATGTAAACTTTATATGTTCCACCTTACAGTCATGATTAGAAGGAGCCTTTCTTATGACAGGAGATTATCATTTATGCATATCACAGATTTAAACTTCACAAGTTCAGTTCAGTAATTTTTCAATAGTTAGCAGAGAATATATCACAGATATAAGAGAAAATATGTCATCAAAAGCAAGTATATCATTAACTCAAGGGGAAATAACTAGAGAGTAAGTAAAAAAATAACACACGTATGTAAAAATAAACTAAGCAAACTAGCGACAAAGTTATTAAGGAGATTCATAAATTTTTTGAAGTAAAATCTGCATGTCAAAATTTGATTTTGCATGCTATAAATCTGGCTACACATTTGATCTTGATTAGAAAGAATTTCCTTTAATTGTTGAAGGATCATATCATTTATGATCTAGAGTGTGGTAAGGGCTGATTTTTGTGAGGCAAGACCTAAAAGGTCTGCTGCTCTTTCAGTTTTCTTCTCTACCCACACATTTTCTTCCAGCTTATATCCGAATTGGTAGAGAATAGAAGAATGAAACTTTCTAGGTTCATACCAATCCAGATTGTCAAAAGACACTCCATAATGAGCAGAAATCTTAGTTAGAAGCATCCCATATGGCAGACCGCCAGTGGTATTCTTATGACTTCCATTATCTACCATAAATTTCAGGATCATTGCCAGCAGGTTCATCTTATTGCCCTTCAAAAGATTATACACCACATATGTATCTAGGAGATAGCATCTTTCCATTGAACTACTCCTTTGAAAAATTGAAGTAGTAGATATTAATGCAAGGTATCTTGGTAGTAAGTTCGAATGTCTACACCATGGTCTCCCTTCATATACATTCTCAGTTTATAAGCAGATAAAGTTCACAACTTCTTCCAAATCAAGATTAATAATATCCCACTTATGACAAGGAAGGTCAGTTCTGCCTATCGGAGTTATGTTCAGTATGTTTCCTAAGATTTCCTTCGTAATCAAGATCTCACACTCACATACCCAAGAGATGATTGCCAGCTTCCCATCTATTTCATCTTTTCTTATGTGTGTGTTAAAACATCTAACTAAGTCATCACACACTGTTTCATCCAAAATTAAAAAAACTCTTCCAACCAACAGCAAGAAAATGAGAATACCAATTTCATCAAATAGGAGAGGAGGCAAAATGTGTCCAACAACCACCTTGCACTTCTTGGACCACATTTTGTATCATGCTTCAGCTTCCATTGACTAAAATAGCTTAACCGATGTTAAAGACTCTCCTTTCTTTTGTTTCTTTGATTTTGAACTTTTGCCTTTGGGATTTCTTCAAACAAGGCTTCTTCACAAAATGGCTAACATGATTTGATTTAAAGAGTTATGTTAAGAAAATGTTGATGCTTGGTTGAAGACTTGTAGGAAGATTTGGGTTCTATATGATTTGAGTTTATCAATTTTTATCCTTGTTTCTCTCTATATCGTGGGCTGTATGAGTTTGGTCAATATGCTTTCACTGGGAAATTGCTTAAGACAAGTGGGATGAAGTGGAAAAACTTGAATGATCATATAAATGGGATGAAAGATGTGTTGGTGATCATGTTGTTAAGTGGTTGTTGGTACTTTTTGCAACGTATTATATGGACCAAGTTTTGTCATTTAGAAGTGGAAAAGATCCTCTGTTCTTCTTGCATAGCCCTAGTAGTCATATATTGTTCATTTTTTTAACAATTCATAGCTTGCTTTGGGAAAACTTAACAAGGAGGGAGCACTTGTTATTTTATGTTACAGAGACTTGAGATATTCAATTTTGAATTGGACAAGAAGGGGATATCAGTTCAGGGTTTACTAAGTGATAAGTCAAATTATTTATATATGATTTTGTGATGAATTGGAACTAATTTGACTTATCTTCATATGAGTTATGCACTTTATTTGCTTAATTCTCACACGTTTCAACTTTATTGCTTAATAGGTACAATTGGAGAAATTCTAGGGCAAAAGGCCTAACTTCCATTGTAGATGTCGGATTAGAGTTGTTCAAGCAAACTTTTTAAGAGGACTCCGAGCTCTACAACTTCTGTGAAGACCTCGAGGAGAGATTTGGCCTTATGAAGGGTCAAAAGTGCACATTTTTAAACATGTTCAGTGTATGTCCGCCTAGCAGACATAATGTCCCTCCAAACTGACATGAGTGAAGAAGGATGGATGAAGACCCGTGAATGTCCACCTAATAGACATATTGTTTGCTTAACAGACATTCACTATCCAAACTGCTCTAGAGACCCAAGAAGGTCTGCCTAACGTACATTGACAGCGCAGACACGATTTTTATTCCCCTGTTTAGCAAAAACTAGGTTTCTTTGACCTCAAGACATTATATATATTCATTTCGAAGACCTAAATAGGAGTTCTGGCATTGAAAACAAAGCAGCAACAAAGGAGACACCCAAAAGAGGAAAAGAAGAGAAAGAAGGAAGAGAGATGCGAGCTTGTTTTGTGTTCTTTCAACTTTCTCTCTCTACCCTGTCTTGAATTTTGCTTGTTTTTATTTGTTCAGATTCTGTTATCATGTTCTGGAACTAAACTCCATTTAAGGTTAGGGATGTAGCCTATTTTGGAGATTGATTGACGTTTTATAGATTGATTGGTGTTGAATAAAAGTTCTTGAGTTATATTTTTCTTAAGCTTCATTGTTGTTTCTATGCTTGATCATCATAGATGCAATCTTAGGAATCATATGATGGACTGAGAGGTGAAGTGTAGTTTGTGCTCTACGAAGATAAACACATTAGATTTAGAGATAGAGATATCCTAAACTAGTGTGATAACTTAAGGTTGCTTGTTCTTAATGAATTTGACTAATTAGATTGCACATTGAGAAATGGTAATCAACTAGTTAGGTTTTCTTATATGTCTTGAGAGAGAACATAAGTGAATATGTGCAGCTATTATTATAACTTGTCATTAAATCAATTACATAATTTATCAATCAATCTCTTAAATTGGTGAATCCCAAAACCCTAAGTCTCAACATGGAAATTTTCTATTACTTGTTTATTTACATTTTCCACAATTAATTGTTCACTCAAATTAAATCATCTTTTAAATTTCTTGTTAATTTTTGGTTCAAGTAATTAGGATTAATTTAGTAGTGAGTATTTTAGTCCTTGTGGGATACGACCTAGGAATACTTGATGTGTAAGTACTAGGAACGACTCTGTGCACTTGCAGATTCAGTCGACCATTAAGACATTTTGGATTGAGTGATGAAGAGTTCTAATCTATTGTTTGAAAGTATTCCTATGTAATGCGAAGAAATAAAATGAGTAATTTACCTCATGTGATGAGAGCTTTGGAAATCAAGAAAGGAAATCATCCATTATTAGCTTGCTATTCCATAAGTGATTCTAAGGAGGAACAAAATGAATTAGTTGAATTAGCTACCAAGATGCTGAAGCATTCATGCTCAATATGTATTGATTAGCAAAGGAATGGCAGTTAAGCTTGAAAAGCTCAAAAACTATGACTTTGGGAGATGCCTAATGGTTTACTACTGTGGGCAGCCATGTCTTCCCGTAGGTTAGTCAGATATCCCATGTTTAAGCATTGTCAAGATTTACTGCCTAAGATGTGATGATATATACTACCCTCGATCAAAATATCAAAGCAACAAGATTAGTTGAGCATATTTTGGCACAACGTTCCCTCACTTATTTTTGATGATGTATGGTCATCGCAGAAAGCAACACAAAGCTACGTTATAAGAGTATTTAGGTTTAAAGTACATAAGCCTTGATAATTGATTTTGAAGTTTCTTTAAAAGAATCCAAAAAAGTGTATTCTCAATTGAGGTGTTTCTCCCCTCAGAGACAATACCTTAATCATGGTTATTGCAAATTGAGATTTCTTCGGGCCAAACCACCCCCAATACTTCTTAATCTCCTAGGAGAAAAGTTCATTAAAAATAGATGTAAGACAAAAGGAGAGGAAATCACCTTTTGCTATCATGTTGGGTCGTTGTAGTTTTCAGTTTTAACTGCATTTGTAGCTTGACACAAAGGCCTTTTTTTTCTCCATTACAGCCTCTGTCTTCCGCTTGTTTGGCTTTTCATTCTGATCACTATCAGTCGCTTCATCTCTTTGATATCTTATCTATCACCAATCGTCTTTACACCTCAGCCTCCTCCAATGATCACTAGCTTTTTTTGATACTGATTTTCCCCAAGGGAGATATATAAGAACTTGCTTATATTTTTTAGCTGGTATTTATAACTTTGTTGGTGATAGTTGGCTCTTGACATGAAAATTGACATTGACCTTGATGTCATTTAGATATCTATTATTATGATTGTTTATTCAGGGGGAGTTTCCATTTCTCTTGTTCAAGGGGAAATTTTAATATGATAAATAATGCCAAAAAGGGGGAGATTTTTAAGCTATTTTATTTACTATTTTGGGTATTTTGTATTTTGATATATTTCATAACTCTTTTGAAAAGGAAGTTGATTTGGAATATGTATATCATTTTTGATAAGGAAGTTGACTTGGTATATGATTCCATTATCTTGGAATATGTAGTATTTTTGGAAGTTAAGATAGTGTGGAAAGAAGGAATACTAAATGAGATAGAATCCTAAAGAAGAAAGGAGTTGTTGGAGATAAACATGCAGTCTATCTATCGGTTTGTTGAAGAAAAATAAGCAGTTCATCTATCAAATTTTGCAGCTGCATTTTTTGTGTGCTTCCGTGATCAATTACATGTTACGTTGATGATTTTTTTGGATATTTTATGTGGGCTTCTTCAGTGATCAATTAAAAAGTACACAACAGATTTTTAGTCCATGGTGTAATACATATCCATTAATTTTTGGTTGCCATGTTTTTCCAGTGCCTGAGAGATTAACCACAATGTTTTATCATTGATTTGGCATTGCTGCACTTTGGGAGGTTTTACAGAGGTAACTTATAAGTTTGATAGAAAACTTTTGTTTGAAGACTCTCCAAAATTATGGTTTAATGTGGTTGCATATATAGGAGAGTGTTTTATGGCTCAGGTGTTCTTTTGTTTAGTGTTATTCTTGATTTAATCACTTGTGATATTTTTATCTTTGTCTTTATTCGTTGTTTCAAAATCCTCTGTTAAGGTTAGCATGAAGTGGTCATGTTATTAGGTGTGAGATAACTTTCAAAGGTGTGAGTACGAGGGGATAGAATCAAGAAGTGAGTTGTGTAGGCTCCGTAGTAGCCTTGTATAAGATTATTGTACTTCCATGAAAATTGATTAATCTGGATAGATGCCTCGTAGACATAGGTCGCATATGATGAAATGTGTCAACAAATGTCCTTTGTTGATTTATTTGCTACACATTAAGTTTTTTTGCTTGTGATTAAATTATAGAAAATTCGTAATTGTTAATCCAGTTACTTTCTAATAAGGAATTGTGATAGAACAGGAATTTCGAGAAACTCTGACCTCTAAGTTTATCAAAATATTACATATTTCTACCACATCATTCATTTAGAATGTCATATCTTTATTATATTTTCGTTTGCGTGGGATTCAACTTGAAAGTTCTTAAAATGATAGGGTTTCATTTGAATACTATGAAACATTTAAGGCCTAACTTGTATTCATATGTAAATACTATAGTTAAATTTGCCCTTTTGACCTTTACATTTTATTTGTCTATAACTCAATAATTTGTTTTTACAATCACAAGAATATGATTAGCCTTTACATGAGTGACCTTAATTGTGAGAGTTTAACATTTGAAATATGTTTGAAATAAATTAGAAATGTCAAATATTAAATTATTATTTTTAATTGTAACTAGCATTAAGAAATTAATTAAAAACTTGAATTTAAAGTATAATTAAATTATAATTTATAAATATATTTATAAATGTAATAGTAGGAAACTGCAATATAGTATTTAAAAATGGTTTACTTATCCATCCGAAAATACGTTGTTAGAAATTAAGTCCCCATTCTCTTGAAGATATTTGCATCGCGAGGTTCCGACTACGGAAACTCTTTTCTCGACATGACTAAGAGACTTCTAACAACGATGTCCAAGTAGGAAACACCTACGGTGGTCCTTGATTCTTGAATCCAGCAGAGAAAAGCCTCAAAATTAATAACAAGCAACGACAATAACAAGAACTAGCATAAATTCCTCTAACACGCACGATTTAAGGAGACTTAAGTGATACACACTTTAGCTTTACCCCTCCATAATACTCTGTCGGGCAGGAGTGTTGAGGCGTCTGCGTCGGGCAATTCTACCTTTTAAATGCAAAATAATACACATTTTACCTCTATTTAATAAAGAGGTTGTTTATAAATAACCGATAAGTAAAGAATAAGCGAGCACAGACATTCACTGGAGCAAGTAAAATACTCAGTAGCCTTTAAAAGAACAAGTCCAATCAAAATCGAATTTATTGCTTTTTGGTTAATAATTCTTTCACAATCTGTAATAAGGAATCTCCACAAGCCACAAAAAAAAAAAAAAAGAATTGCTTAAAGTTCACTTTCTTCACCCAATTTGTCACATCCTAACAAGTATGGAAAAAACAAATTAATTAGATTTAACCTAGGAAATTGCAATGTGTATTATAAGCATGTTTGTTTAAGCAACGGCCTTCTTGGTCTTGTATCGGTACAGAACCCTCTTCTTCTTGTTGGAAGTATTCTCAATTGTAAGAACAACCTTGCCAGGCTCATTGTTCTTGAAAGTGTTGCGGATCGACTCATCAGAAGTTATCATTTTCTTTCCCTTTTGGATAATGATGGTGTAAGATCCCTCATCAGTTGGCACAAATTCCTCCTTGTAGTTGACTTCCCAACCCACAACACTCAAGTCCCAAAGCAACGTGGTTCCAACCTGAAGCAAATCAAATAGCATGTTAATCAATTTTTTAAAATCTATTTTACTTGTATTTATTAATGATGCTCAAGAAATGATGTGTTAGGATTATTATGTAGTACCTCAGCTGCAGGGATTTCAATGGTTTCTGTTGATCCAGCTTTAATAACAAACTCCGAAACTTCACCATCTTCGATGGAAAACTCAAAATCCCTAGTCCTCTTGAAACCACCGTATTGGACTGGGATTTCCCCCGCTGGAATATACCTTCATGAACAAATAGAATTCAGAGTGTGAGGGTTTGAAGAACTGAGAACTCTAAGATGATGAGTATAAATTATTAATCCAACAAGTAAATGACAAGAGCAAGGAACAAGACGTACTTCAGCAGGGTCTCAGTAACTTTGGCCGGGCGAGCAACAACAAATTTGCTCTTGGTCCTTTGTGTTAGGAAGGGAGATAACAGAGCATTTAGAGCATAATACCAGAATGGCACATTTATGAATATCTGGAATCAGCAACACAAACATACGTAAGAATTAAGAAAGATAGAGACATAGGAAAGTAATATAGGAATATCATATTGGAAGCTCACGTTTCTTGCAACGAATTCGGGATAATTGTCCTGCAAGAGCTCCACAGCTTGGTCCATGGCAACCCTCAGCTCCTTCTTTGATGGAGATGGAGAATTCTTGAGGTCACTGATCTGAAGTAAAGAAGAAACACCGCCAGGCTTCAAGTCCAGCTTCTGGATACCTTTCTCCATCAACTGAAACCTCCACCTCAAAAACTTGGCACGGCTTTCCTTAGTCCCCAAAGCCTTGGAATAAAGCTCCTCATTTGCAAATGCTCCATAAACGTTGTAACACACAGGGTGGCCTTCACGATCCACGCCATCCATGTAAAAAGCTGAGCTCAAATCCACTTCCAGATTCTCGTTGATGATGGAATCAACATTGGACTCTTTTCTCCATTGAAGGGTCTTCTTGAGCATTTCAAAAGCTTCATTGACTTTGAACTCTCTAGCTCTCAAGAACTTCAAGAGGATTACATCTGTACCCTCTGCGCCTTTGCTAGGCAATAATGGGATTCCCCAAAGTGAGATATCCTTGTCGACAACAACTTTTGGTTCGACATTGCCCTCAACTGTGCTTTCCTCCCATTTCTTCTCTTCTTGACACTCTTGAGTGGCTTCTTCCTTCTCAACTTCTTCTGGTTTTGCCTCGTCACTCCTTTCAGTTTCTTCTGTTTGTTTCTCGCTTACTTCCTGTACTTGTTTTACATCATCTCCCTTCTCTTTCTCGTTTTCCACTACTGGTTTCTCATCGTTATCCTCATCGTTCTTTTTGGGCTCCTTCTCGAGCAGATCGTTTCCGAGAATGGCTTCTTCAAGTTTGGATTTGAGATCATCCAAGGCCTTCTTTTCATGATCCTTGAGATCAGATAGAAAGTTGCTCTCTTCCTTGTAAGAAGAGCTCTTCTGAATCGTCTTAGGCTCCAAATGATCACACACTTCTTTCACCACTCCAACTCCATTGTCAACAATTTTCTCGCTCTCCATAACAGCCTTGTTGGGGTCATCCTGAGGAATGACAACCTCAGCCACCTGAGCTTGCTCAGTTTTAACTTCAACAGTCATTGTTACAACCGCAGAAAACAGCACAACTGAACCAACAAATAACTAATCAAAAAGTGAAGAGAAAGATTCAGGTTTTGAGATTGAACTCTTGAAAGGATGAAAACCCACCTCTCAAATTCAAATCTCAAATCCTCGGATGTAAAAACCTGGGAGTCTGGTCTGGTATCGATTGTCGTGCTTTGTGTCAGGCGTCGTTGGATAGGAGACAAAATGTAAGGGGTTTGGCAACGGATATATAAGTAGAAAGTAGAAACACCCGCCAACGGTCAATTATCTGGAGCCAGCACAACACACGGGAACCGTTGGGTCTTGCTAGCCTGGAGGCCAGCAATGCTTTGGTTGCCGGAATCCTTTGGCCCCACCTTCTGGGGTTTGGGTCTTACCATAACCAGAAGTGAGGGAGAGACTATAATTCAATCGTATTCAATTCAAACCAATTTCATTTCAATTCGTTTCCTTTCTTATACATTTTCTTTTAAGGTTACGTTTCCAAATATTATAATTATTGATTTGTAATTCAAAATTTATATTACAAACTACAATTTAATTTAAACTTAATTATTTGAACATATATAATTGTAACAATTTTAATTCATAAGACAAGTAAATCTTAGTTTTGATCAAAATTCAAACCGTATAATCAATAATTAGCATAAAAGACAATCACATTTCCTCATTGATATTGCTTGTGCGAGAGATTGTTTTCTTCTATAAAAAGTTAATTGTTTTACAAGAAAGAAGAGTTATAAAGTGCAATAGGAACATGACAAAGAAGGCATAGCCGTTACATATAGAAATGTGTGAAATCATATATATAACGAGACTTCTGATAGAACCAGAAATCCAGAAAGAGAAAAACGATACTTATTTTATTGTATTATTAAATTGCTAATAATTACGTATCTGTTGCATCTTAATTGACAGAGAGGTGTAATTTATCTTAATTATTTGCGATACTTATTTTATTGTATTTGTTCTGCTGTCAATGTCATTCTTAATGGAAAATTAGGAGTGCGTAAAACAAAAATAGGTAAAGGATATACAAAATATTTATACTCAAATATACAAGCATTTTTGGATTTAACTGAAAAAAAGAAAACGAATATCATGCCTTGGCTAGGAGCAATCTTTTATATATATAATATTATTTTATTAACCTCAAATCTTGGAAAGTGTATTTGCTAGTTATTGATACTGAGTAGGAAGAGAACAATTAGTGTAGGACAGCTTGTATTGTACTTTCTTATAATATTATTTGCCATACTCTACTTGGCAGCAAAGCATCCCTGTGACTCGAGGTGTCTGCCTCCATCCCATTGGTCTGTGAGATTTTTGACCACTAATTTGACAACTTTTTGTAGTTAATTTTTATTAGTTGGCCAAATCATGTGGTGGGTATACTCCGTTATAAATGAACCCGTATTTATTATGACAATTATTCCTACTTATATTTTAAAATTGCTCCTTGTCATGTTTGCTGGTACAAAATTTCTTACTTGGAGATGAGTTGTTGGCTGCACATGCAACGGCTCGAAGACTCTCATCTTAGTCCTCTAACGCATCAAATATGATTTTGTAGGAAAAATAATAATTAACATGAAGATACCTTGAATTGCGTGTATATAAGTAAGCTATACATTCATGTTAATGGTGATCGAATTCGTGTGTGACAGAGTTTTCCTACCCTAATTAGTGGTAGCTTGAATCGTTTTTGAAAAACTGTAGGTTGTAATGGTTTCATAAACTTTCAGATTTTATCTCAGTTGTTTCTAGCACAATTAAAAACTAGAAAAATTAAACAATTAAAAGTCAAATAACAAATCAACACTAAAATTTGTTAATAGAGTTTGACACACATTGTCTACGTCTATAGGGCCCTCATCCAACTTAATACTTTCACTAACGACAATAGTTTTATATAAAACTTTATTAAGCTGACACCACTCAACCTTTGATACTATTCATCATCCTCACTGTCAGTGAAAGTATTTTACACCCGATAACATGACTGACTCGTGTTAACCTCAACAGATGATTTTCTCAAACAATGTTATTAATAACAAAACAAACTAAACAACTCAATTGATTAAACAAAATTCAACATAAACGAAAACACTTAGATAAGAAATACAACTTCCCTAACAATTCCAACTTCTTCAAAAAGAGATTGGAAAGTTATTCACCAAGAAATATAAATGTTTCTCTACCGAAACGTTGTAAACATCAAAGCTGCAAAATTTACAACTTTGGAATTTTTCACATACAAACACTGCTATCGACAGTCACAAAATTATCAAGACTGCTGGAAATTTTCCATACAAAAACCATTATCGATGACAGTGAATAGCCCAAAAAAATCACATAAACACCATAAAAATCTAGCAGTCAAAAACTCACGAATTTACCTAGTTAAACCACGCAAAGACAAAAGCAAGAACACAGATGCGTTAAAACTTGATCAATGACAACCAATCAATGAAGACACATGGCTATCAAATCACATCAGTGTAGCACGTCACCTTCAGCCCACTGACGTGAAACTCCAATAAAAACAATTGTTAATACTCCCAATAAAAAATTAGCATGCACATTAATATCTTCACTCAATTAATTAATAGAAACTGCAGCACTAAGATAGAATTCTCATCAATGTCAGATCAACACATGAGATCTTCCATCCAATTAACAACAACAACCAATCATGCTCACAACTGTAAGCTTATAAACCATGCAATCAACAAAACAGAACACAAATGAAGACATACGCGCACCAAAGAGGAATTACACACAAAAAAATCCTTCAGCAAATAGTCACATGATTTACAAGAGTTTTTCTCTAAATAGAGTTCTAACTCTATCCATTTTTCTAAGATAGCATATTTTATTTTATCCCACTTTGATTTGAATTTTAAATTCATCAACATTATCGTAGATGTCCAATTATCAAAAAATGTCAAAACCAAATAATAAAATATATACCATATATCTTAATAATCTTCCCCTTTTTGGCTTTTTTTGTCACAAATATGAAACCCCTCCTAAATAAAATAATTGGACATATAATCCACTTGAGAAAAGAACTCCTCCTTAATCCAAAATCAAGTTCCAAAGAACATCCATCAAGTTTGTTAATGGACATTTTGAGTGGCTCTTTAGGACTTAATTCAGAGTCATTTATGCTTATTTTATGTTCATCTATAGC
>JAOQMS010000007.1:1858488-1875923 GCA_027563885.1 Erythroxylum longipes
ACCAAAATACTACAATTTTTGTCCTTATAGACACAAATTAAATGTAAAGCACAATAATTCAAATAATATTCAAATAATGCCATAAAGATCACTTTGAGTGACAAAAACTCATCCAAAAGATATAAAAAGATAATTGGCTAAATGAGTTTGTCAAAGTCAAAATAGGAAATCCTTGTTCAAAAGTAAATAAGAAATCAAAATGAATTCTTCTCACTGATTTCGCTCTTACACTCAAGTGTTTGAGGGTAAAGTATTTCTCTCAAATCTCTCTCTAACATATTGCACTACCATAGGCTTGCAATTTTACCAGTTATCATTCATTCATATCACATGAGCTAATAGATCATAAGGACTTTATTCAGGGTTGTAATGGAGATAGGTTCATAGGCGAGGTAAAAATATCAAAAGCATTCACAAAGTATCAAGTAAAAAGGATACTCAACTTAAAATTTTGAGATAAACACACGGCACAAAGGGTTACAACTACTCATACTAATTCCTGCTACTATGCTTTATTCTTCTTTTTTCTGTTTTTTTAATTTAAATTTTTTTGAATAACGCTAAACACATGGAAAAACAATAAAAACAAGAAAAATTGCTAGTAGCAAAATTTGATAAACACATGAGTAGAAGCACCTATAACAGTATCTTAGAATAAAATGCAAAACAAAAGTCCCAAGTTACTCAATGCTTCATTCAACTTATGATAGGGGCTTTTAGGTTTTAAAAATAAGGTGATTGATTGAAAAACAAGGATAAAGGCTCAAAAATGTTTGCAAAAGGAAAATAAGTAGGTGGATCATTTTTAAGCTAAAGGGTTTAAAAACAAGGAAGGTCTTAATCATATTTATATCCCATGTAATCAAATAAATTCAAACCGGTTCTATGCAAGTTCTGAAGGCAACATGAATAGAGGAGCATCACACAATTCAAAGAAATAGGATGACATAAAGATGATGTCATTTAGGCTCAAATTTTGCTCACAGGTTTAACTTAAGAAATCACTTCAATTCCACACATTCCTCATCACTCAAATGTCAAAATTTTGACTAAGTCTATAAGATCAGTTATTGCAATCAATCGACATGATTCACCTTAAAACTCACTTAGCCCAATTTAATTTCATGCATATACTCAATCTTATCTGAACTAATATGATAAAGCTTGATGGCTTACATGCATAACAAACATGCAAGACAAAAAAAATCACACATAAAAATTGAAAACAAGGTGCACCCATATAATCCAATTCCTTCCCCCACACCTAGGCCAACATTGTCCTCAATGTTAGGACATAATATCAAAGAAGAAAAAATATAAAAGAAAAGAAAAAAGGAAAGAATGCTTCTCTATTTGTGACAGCCAAAATCATGGTGTTGGCAGATATTGAGGTTGGAATCTTTGCTGTTTGAAGAAAGAGAGCTGGTTGGTTTCCAATCTATCCAATCTGCGCTCCATGCGTTATAGGAGTGCTAAATAGTTGGATCACTCATTGAAGGATGTGTTGGGTGGGATCTGATTGTTGTGTAGTTGTGTTTGTAAAGATGTTTGTATTGGCAGTTCTTCTTCTTTGCCGATGTGGATGAGGGGCAGGTTGTACAGCTGGTCCAGGCGGGGCAAATGTGTATGCATCAGCTTCGGCAGTAACTACAAGTCCCATCCTGTACAAACACTCACAATCCAATGGTTCCATCTCACAAGCAATTGTGTGGTTAGTGTTCTCAACATCTAAAACCCCCACATTAACAGCAAGTTGAGTGATATGAACCTAGGATTAAAGCTGGATTTTGCCTTTTCAAAATAGAATGCAATTGAGTGAGCATCCAAAAACCCAAATTAATTGAGACATCATTTTCCATGCACCACAGAAAGAAGAATTCAGCTTTTGATAAGACACCAGTTGTTTATCGATGACCAAAAAATGATGCATGTACTTTAAAGCTGGTTTATGAAGAAACGAATTTTTAGAAGTGCAAGGGTTATATCTTTCAGAATCAACAAACCATTCTAACCACAGGGCATAGGGATCAAATTTAGGCACATAATCACAACAACCATTTAAAAATGCATCAGTTTTAGACAGATTTTGTTACAAATTTCATTATTGCACAAAATGAAGCAACCGAAAATGAATGCCACTGATTCATAAGCCTACACTGAATCATGCCAGGTGCAAACAAGGTGAAATTTGGATCATCTATTTTGAATTGAGAAGTGGCATAAAATTCCCTAGTTAATTCCACATATACAGGGCAACGAACACTAATATAATTTAACCAAACCATTTTATTCACATAATGTTGGATTTCTGAATGAATATTCAGAGCGTCCAATGTGTCATCATGTATGAACTTACAAGGATTTATATGCTTATCACAAACAAGTTCAAATATATTCTGATCATTTTTCCGATGAAACAAATTAAATGTATTAACTATCAATTGCAACCTACTCTGAAAAACAACATTTTTACCTTTTCTGCTGCAGCTGCGTGTTGCAGTAGTAATTCTGCCACTATCCGATTGCACATTTTGTTCATTGTACGCTGTTTCTGGTTCTGCACGTGCATGCTCCTGTGTGTCCCCTACTTCTAGTTGTTACTGGTCTGCAGTTATGTTATAGAAGGTAGATTCTTCTGGAATTTCTGTTGACTGTGTAGGTGGGGACAATAGTGGGGGTTATTCTGGACTGTCGTCAACATGAATGGGGTTGGTTGGAGAACAATGTTGCTGCAATTGTTTGGTAATTCGTAGGGTATTGAGATGGCTTGAATGTCTAGGAGGCATGAAGCTGGTTGGTGGGCTGACTTAAAAGTGTTAGGCATGTGCTAAGACAATTTGTCGAACACTTGGTGGGTATGTTACTTTTCTTTCTCTTTTTATGCGGTTCTTCTCTCTATTCACGCACCTATGCTCTTA
This sequence comes from Erythroxylum longipes, assembly GCA_027563885.1. Classification (NCBI taxonomy): domain Eukaryota; kingdom Viridiplantae; phylum Streptophyta; class Magnoliopsida; order Malpighiales; family Erythroxylaceae; genus Erythroxylum; species Erythroxylum longipes. Next base: position 1,861,407 of record JAOQMS010000007.1, read on the forward strand.
ATTATGCTGCAACTAATCTCTTCTTCTATTTTGCCACAAGTCTCCTCTCTATTCTATTTTGCTGCAACTCTTCTTTCTATTATTTCTTTCACTGTTGAGTGATGGATGGCGTTGGAGATGAGAGAACAACAATAGATGTGATTGACATTGCTAGATGTCGAGAGTAATTCTTCCTCATGGCATGGTTGTACTCGTTGACCATCCAAATCACAAGTTAGAGTTGGATGGGTTTTCAGTTAATGACAATTTAAGAGATGGGTGTTGTGTGAATGTGTGTTGTAGTGTGTACTAAATTGGAATTGATATGTGGAATACGCAGTGAAGAACATTGGTGAAAGAAAACAAAGCAAAGAAGAAGAGGGAAAAATGGGGGGCGGCGGCGGCGGGAATAGCATAGAATTCCAATTTTTTCTATTTTTCTTTTTTTAATTAAAAAGATGAAAATTAAAATGACAAAAATAAAAATGTGAATTTAAATTCTAACTGAATGAAATAAACATACTGAAATGAAAATAAAAACTATTGAAAATAAATAACATAAACGAACCTGAAAAATTTACCAGTTCCCCCAAATGTGCTTTTTTAAAGTTGTTAGTTCGACATGTTTCGTTACTTACCTGATCAGAAATAGGTTGGGGATACCAACTCTATTTCTTCCACTCGCTCGACCGAAAAGTTTTCATAATATGGCTTCAGGAAGTGTGTCCGTTAACTTTAAATACTTTAGAGGTATCTAAACTTTGAATTTCTACCGCACTATAAGAACAAACGTTAGTAACAATAAACGCTCCAAGCCAGCGAGATCATAATTTTCCTGGAAATAACTTAAGCTTTGAATGATAAAGAAGAGTCCAACAGAAAAATGTTTTATAGAAATCATTTTATCATGAAAAGCTTTAGTTGTTTCCTTATAAATTTTTGCATTTTCATATGCCCAATTATAAATCTCCTCTAATTCTTGCAATTGTAATTTCCTATTGTTACTAACCTCTATCTGATCCATATTCAACTGCTTTATAGCCCAATAAGCTCTATGCTCTATTTCTATAGGTAAATGTCAAGGTTTATCGAAAACTAACCTGTAAGGTGACATACCTATAGGAGTTTTGTAAGCAGTTCGGTATGCCCACAAAGCATGGTCCAATCGTAAACTCCAAACCTTTTCGGATTCACCACTTTCTCTAGTATGGATTTGATCTCTCTATTGGACACCTCAGCTTGCCCACTTGTTTGCAAATGGTAGGCTATAGAGACACGGTGTGTGATACCACATCTTTTCATTAAAGCTTCAAAAATCTTGTTGCAGAAATGGGTTCCTCGATCGCTAATGATAGCTCGAGACATTCCAAACCTGACAAAAATATTTGATTTAATAAAATTAATAACAATTTTAGCATCGTCAGATATAGTAGCCTTAGCTTCAACCCATTTTGAAATGTAATCTACAGCTAACAAAATGTAGTTCTTACCAAAGGACGAAGGGAAAGGATCCATAAAGTCTATTCCCCAAACATAAAAAATCTCATATACCAGAATGTTCGTAAGTGGCATTTGATTCTTCAATCCCAAGTTACTTGTTCTTTGACAGCGATCGCAAGACTTGCAAAACATGTAAGAGTCATAAAATAACTTAGGCCAAAACAATCCACATTCAAGGATTTTTCGGGCAATCCTTTTGGGACCAAAGTGTCCCCCACACACAGATGAATGACAAAAATGTAAAATAGACGGAATTTCATCATCTGTGACACATCTCCTAACAATCTGATCAGAACAAAATTTCTATAAATGAGGTTCATCCCAAATATAATATTTAGCCTCTCGACTAATTCTATCTCTTTCAGCTCTAGATAAATCGCTAGGTAAAGACTTAGTCACCAAATAGTTTACTATGTCTGCATACCATGGAATTACCTGTTGAATTGTGAAAAGACTTTCATCCGAAAATTTTTCATGAAGAACATCATATGTGGTACCCGAATTGATCCTACTTAGATGATCGACCACCAAATTTTCAGCTTCTTTCTTATTGCAGATTTCCATGTCAAATTCTTGAAGCAGTAAAATCCATCAAATCAATCTTGGTTTGGCTTCTTTCTTATTCACCAACTACTTCAGAGTTGCATGGTCTGAATAGATGATCACCTTCGTCCCCAACAGGTATGACCGAAACTTCTCCAATCTGAATACGACCGCTAAAAACTCCTCTGTCGTAAAATAATTTTTCTAGGCATCATTAAGTGTCATGGAAACATAATAAATAACATGAGATACCTTGTCCACTTTTTGGCCTAGCACGACGCCAACTGCATAATCTGAAGCATCGCACATCAGCTCGAAGGGCATGTCCCATTTCGATGGCTAAATAATCGACGTTGTAGTCAGTCGCTCCTTGAGTTCATCAAACGCCTTTTTACATGGCTCGTCGAAATCAAACTTCACATCTTTTTGGAGCAATCTGCCCATAGGTTGTTCAATTTTGAAGAAGTCCTTGATAAATCGTCGATAAAATCCTGCTTGACCAAGAAACGAACGAACTTCCCAAACAATTGCGGGGTAAGATAAAGATCGAATAACATCTATCTTAGCCCTATTGACTTCAATTCCTTTTGAAGAAACAGTATGACCCAAAATAATGCCTTGATCAAACATGAAATGACATTCTTCATAATTTAAACCAAATTGGTTTCAATGAAACGTTTTAGCACTTTTTCAAGATTAACAATGCATGTTTCAAAAGACACTCCATAGACCGTGAAATCATCCATAAAAATTTCCATGCAATTTTCCACAAGATTGGAGAAAATACTTACCATACACCGTTGAAATGTCGCGCGTGCGTTCCATAATCCAAATGGTATTCTTTGGTAAGTGAAGGTGCCAAATGGACATGTGAAGGTTGTCTTCCCCTGACCCTTAGATGCTACCAAAATCTGATGATATCCTGAATAGCCATCTAAACAATAATAGTGAGATTTACCCGCAAGTCTTTCAAGCATTTGACTAATAAATGGAATCGGAAAATTATCTTTTCTAGTAACTGAGTTAAGCTTCCTATAATCTATGCATACGCTCCAACCATTTTGAACACGAGTCGGTATTAACTCACCATTGCTATTTTCAATCACAGTCACACCAGTTTTCTTCGGAACTACCTGGACTGGACTTACCCAATTACTATCTGAAATTGGATAAATAATACCAGCATCAACAAGCTCCAAACTTGCTTTCTTCACCGCTTCTATCATGTGTGGATTTAGACAATGTTGGGGTAGCCTCACTTCCTTCGCTTCATCTTCCATCAAAATTCGGTGCATGCAGATAGTGGGGCTAATACCTTTCAAATCAGCCACTGTCCAACCGAAAGCTTCTTTATTCTCCTTTAACACGTTAACCAGCTTACTTTCCTATACATCCAAAAGTTTATTAGAAATAATAAGAGGCAATGTGTCTTTCTCACCTAAAAAGATGTATTTCAAATGACTAGGTAGGCTCTTTAATTCCAACGTTGGTGGGCTGGTTAATGACAACAACAATTTGTTCAAACTTCTGGGAATTTCCAAGAACATGAGCAGATGAGAGAGTGGTTCGGTGGTCTCCAAGCAAAGTGACGTCTCCATTGGTTCACCAAATAACGTCGTTTTCTCCCTTTCTTGGCAATGTGATGCGTTTTTCATTAATTCCCTAGATAATGTCGACTCCTCACTTCCTTGTCACATTGATGCCTTTTCCATTTCCAAGATCATTTCAACTTCATCTTTGTCCTTCCTAATCAAGTTTTCCTGCACCTATGTGTCAATAAAGTCCACAGAAACAATAGGTTGTTCATCATCCAGAATTCTCATGGTATTGTAAATATTAAACTTAATTAATTCACCATCAAATTCCATTGTTAAAGATCCATCATGAACATCTATTTTTGTTCTAGTCATTTTCAAAAACGACCTTCCGAATAAAATCAGAGTGGAAGAAGATGTGTCATCTGTGCCCATCTGCAAAATATAAAAATTAGCCAGAAAAAGCATATTCCCTACTTGAACCAATATCTCTTCTAACACACCCTTCAGATAAGCATTTGAGCGATCTGCTAATTGAATCACTACATTAGTTTCTTTAAGAGGTCCAACATTTAAAGATTTATACACATAGTATGGCATAACATTTACAGATGCACCTAAATCTAACATAGCTCTTTCAATCCGCAAATTACCAATTTGACATGGGATAGTAAACATACCTGGATCTTTACATTTCGGTGGAAGTTTTTTCTTTTGTAAAATCGCTGAAACGTTTTCTTCCAATTGCACTTTCTCATCAAATTTTAATTTCCTCTTTGACGTACAATGCTCCTTAAGGAATTTAGCATACCGTAGAATTTGTTTAATTGCATCAAAGAGAGGAATGTTTACCTGAACCTTTCGAAAGGTCTCTAAAATTTCCTTCTCTCGTTCTTCCTTCTTTGCTTTTGTGAATCGACTCGGAAAAGAAGGCGGAATCACCTTATTTTGTAGTTCTTTTTACGTCAATTATGGTTGTGATGGTGTTGGTTGCGTGATTTCTTCCTCTACCTCTCTTATGGAATTTTTCGAAAGGGGTTCCTGTAGTTCCTTACCACTCCGCAATGTGATAGCCTTCGTACTTTGTCTAGGATTAATCTCTGGTTGCGCTGGAAAATTTCCAGAAGTTCGCGCTTCCAATCGATTTATGGCAGTTGCCATTTGACTTATCTAGTTTTTGATGTTTCTCTGTTGATTCTCAATGGTCCTTTGTTGAATTTCAATATTACGGATACTTGCTTCAGTAATCCGTTGAAACGTCAAATTTTTAATAGCCAAAGATTGAATTATATCTTCTAAAGAGGACTTACCTTCGAAATTTGCTGTTACATTTTGATTTTTCCTAGGCACATATGGTTGCCGATACTGCTGGAAATTCGTGGTCGTTTGCTATCCTTGAGGATGCCCATATCGTAAATTCGGGTGATCGCTCCACTTCGGATTGTAGGTATTGGAAAATGGGTCGTATTTTCTTTGATTCGGCCCAGCAAATCCTCCCATGACATTCACCTGCTCTGTGTTTTCCTCCTACAAAATTAGACATAAATCAGTAGAATATCCTAACATTGAACATACGCCACATACCTTTGCTTCTTCTTTCTTCGTGACCGCCAATTGTCACACCAAAGAAGTAAGGTCATCCAATCTCTTCTCCAGCGTGGTCACATTCACTTCATTCACGCCTTTGATCCATACCCAGTACGTATTCCAAATTTTTGGGTATTGGAAGCCATATTCGCGAACAATTCCCTTGCAGCCACTGGTGTTTTATCAACTAAGGCGCCACCACTTGCAGCGTCAATCATACTCCTATCCATGAGCGACAAACCTTCATAAAAATATTGAATTAACAATTGGTCAGTTATTTGGTGATGTGGACAACTAGCACAAAGTTTTTTAAATCTTTCCCAATATTCCTAGAGTGTTTCTCCCGTATGTTGTCGAATTCTGCAAATTTCCATCACATTCGTCGGCTTCATTCCCATGCAAACTACATTGAATTACTTTAAGTGCTTGTACGGATCTTCTCTTGGTAAGCCCCTGAAAATAGGTAATAAATGAATTAGTCCAGATTTTAATTCAAAAGTATTGTTATCACCTAAATTCAGAAAGTAGATGCAGTGGGGCTGTTGCGAGTCCGTGGGTGCGGCTAATATGCGAAGAGTGCAGTTTGCTGCCATTCTTTCCATTTTCTGTCTCTTTCTGATATTTGGTCTGTTTCTGCAGTATTTTGGCTGTCTTCTCAATTTCAGGATTGTACTGCAAATCTTCAAATTGATTCGAACGCGTAACGTACATAAACCGTCAAAAATTCCCTAGCAACAGCGCCAAAATTTGGTACTGTTGTCGCCTACAACCAAATTCAAAAAGAAATCATTTCCGTTAATACAATTTAATGTAGTAGTGATAAGTGGATATCGTTCCCACAAAGAATCTTAACGATAAAGAATTTACGAGTTCAAAATAAGTTAAAGAAAAGGGGGGGTTTTGTTTTTAAATTGCAAGTTAAACAGAATTTAAATGGAATACGAAATTAAAAAATAACAGATAGCCAAACAATGATAATCTAACAATCAATAAGAATGAATCTTGGCTTCCGGTCTCCTTCATTATTGAACTTGCGTTGATCATCGACACTAAAAATAACCAATTTATCAGTTAAGCATTCGTTGTGGTAAATTTCTTTACCTATTTTCTCTTATGTTTAGTTAACCAAAACATGTATTTGAATTAACCCTTATTAATCAATAACCTGGATACGATCTCAGATTTAATTAATTAATAGCTTTACGAATCAAGAAAATCGACGAACTAGACAACATACATACGATGTATATTTAGCCTAGATAATTATTTTTCCTAGAATATGTCCCTAATGTAGTAGACGTAGTAGACACAAATCCTAGTCACTACTGATGATTTAAAGGATTAAACGTCAATCTATTTAATCTAGCGATTGATTGAATAAAATCATAAACTAGTTGCGCACCTTGCTATTAAATCAAACAATCAAATAATGACCCAGAAAAATAATTAATACTTGATTGATAAATCAATTGAAACAAAGAACAAAAGTCTCACAACATTCATCATGACCAATCATAATTACTCCTTATAATTTTCCTCCATAGATGTGTATGAATGAGGCATATATATTCTTGACAGTAATTGTGCCAGGGCCTGCAATTCCAAATCATAAAATTGATGTATTCTTACAACTATTGATATCTAAATTGCAGCATCATTGTAAATATGGTGTTGAAATATATGATGTGTCTTTGAAACAAAATTTTGTGTTGAGAGTAGCTTTCATATGGACCATCAATGATTTTTCGGCACATGCTATGTTGTTTGGATATAGCACAACATGGAAATTGGCTTGTTCTTATTGTGGTAATGATTCTGATGCATTTTATCTTCCAAACGGGGGCAAAACATGTTGGGTTGACAATTACAGAAAATTTTTGCCTCTAGTTCATCCATTTAGACGCAATAAATAAAAGTTCATTAAGAATAGGATGGTACAAACAACTCCTCCCCCTCACAAAGCTGGTAAAGAGATATTGCAGGACATTGATGAATTAGGATTGTTGAAAGTTATAGAATTTGAAGTTGATAAAGTTAATACAAGCATTAGTAAAAGCTTTGGTTGGAGAAGATGAAGCATCTTTTGAGATTTGCCATATTGGAAAACTAATTTGATACATCATAATCTAGATGCAATACATATTGAAAAAAATATTTTTGATAATTTGTTCAATACCATAATGAGCATTGAAGGGAGGAAAAAAGACAATGCAAAATCATGAGCTGATTTAAAACTTTTTTTGTAAAAGGAATGACATATAAAAAGATCTTTGCACTGGTAAATATCCGATATTACACTTTGGACAAAAAACAAAAGGAAATTTTGTGTGAATGCTAAAAAAGTCTAAAGTTTTCTGATGGTTATGTTTCAAACTTGACAAGGTGTATGGACATGAGGAAGTACAAATTATTTAGGATGAAAGGTCATGATTTTCATGTGTTTATGTAAAGGTTAATTCCAATTGCATTTTGGGAGTTGCTATCGAATAAGGTTTGGGAAGTTTTAACATAATTAATTTTGTTTTCAAAATATTAACATCATCTAAAATCAAGTTAGCTGAAATGGAAAAACTAGAAAGGAAATTCTAGTACTTTTTTGCAAATTAGAAGGGATTTTCCTTCCAAGCTTTTTTGACTGTATGGAGCATTTGCCTATGCATTTAGCACATGAGGCTAAACTTACCAGTCCAGTTCCAATATCAATGGATGTATCTATTTGAGAGGTAATTCAACAAAATTGATTGTAATTGAAGTAATAATATGTTGTAATAACTAAATTGTAATAACCCTATTTGCTAATGAAGTGGTCTGGCATAAAGACTTATTACCTAGCTCCTCATTCATCCTATGGCTCACTTCCATAAACAAGATTGCTACAATGGAGTTTTCTTTCCTAAATTCCCCTGAAATTTGTGTCCTGTGTAACTCAGAATAAGAGAATAGGGACCATCTGCTTTTTGAGTGTCCCTTCTCCAAAGACATTTGGGCTTGGATAAGACAAAAATGTCTAGGTTCCCTAAGCTCATTCCAATTCACAGAGATACTGCAATGATTCATCAGACTGAAGCCCATTACGCATCCTAATTCTACTATCTGTTTAATTTCCTTTGCGACTTGCATTAAGGAAATATGGACAGAAAGGAACACATGTAGGTTCTAGAACATTAATAGAAATTCACAGCAAGTAAGGGAATGTGTTTTTGCTAAAGTCAAAGAACAATTAATCTATTCTAGTTCTATCAAGGAATGCTCAGCCTAGTTAGCCATTTCATAGAGAATATAAAGAAAGATGCATTCCAACAGTAGCAGGCAGTTTTTCGAAGTTTATATTTCTCGTTAATATGGAAAGCAATGGAAGGGGGACTTAACTCTCTGGTGTTAGAATACAAGCGCTATCGGTGCTGGGAATAATGTAAGGGACACTCAACTGTGGAGTTGGTACATGAAGAGATAAGAAAGAAAAGGTCAATTTTTTGTATCGGCCAGTTTTAAGGGCCCAATATGAAGAACAGAAGCATGGAAAAGAAAGATTTGCTTACCTCTATTTGGTTTTTCCCAACTGATTGTCTCAAAGCTCCCCTCATTGTCTTGAGATGGTGGTGAGTGCAGACACCTCCAACCCTCATTCGGGAAAGAGGGAATGTGAGAACGTTTGATTTAGGTCGTTTTTCCGCATTAGGTATCAACGATGTATCTTTATATTTTACCTTGAACGTTGTCATTTTGTGCTTGCTTTGGCGTCGAACAATATTGTCTCTTTTTGGCTGTTTGGTGAGTTTGATCAAACGATGTCGTCTCTTTTTTAATTGTTTGAAGAGTTTGACTCACCTAACTTGTAATCTTCCTTTTTCTTTTATTAATATTATTTAATTTATCAAAAAAAGTCAGAGGGCGATGAGATTTGTTATGAAGATGATAATTACACATTTAAAATAAGCTGGAAGTTGTGCATATTAGAAATTCAGAGAAGTATATGCTTTAATTATGAGATAGTGCAAACTATTTAAAAGAATAATCAACAAAAAAAAGATTTTCATCAAGGACTTATAATAACCTAAGAACAAACGATATAGTCCTTACCAGTTAACAATATTATATTGCATATTTTCCATATTTTCTATGACGCAATATAATAGTCTGTAAACAAAAATTAACACTTGATTTTGTCTTTCAGATTTGATAGACAAGTTTTAGAACTATTAACCATGAACTCAAATTGAAAGAAATTTTGTAACATTATTGAAGTTGTCCTTTAAAAGAAATAGAAACCAGATGACAGTTTATTTATTTTTATTTTTATTTACTCATTTTATTATATATTTTAATATCATTTTAATTAGTATTTTCATTATTATTTATTTATTTATTTATTTATTTATTATTTATATTCTATATTCTATATTTATTTTATTGTTTTATTTTTATTATTTATTTATTTATTTTCTTCGTATTGGTTATTTGAAAACAGTCTCTCTACTAGTTAGAAATAAGGTTGTGTACTACTAGACCTCTCTAAATCTCACACTTAGGAGAATTTTTATTTGTTGCTATTATTGTTGTAGAAACCTATGACTATACAACCATGAATATGAACCCTAGTTTTTTTTTTTTTTGGGTAAAAAAGGAATAAGGACTTGAAAAAGAAAGAATTTAAATTAATGGTCAATTGAGCCAAATTCAATATTGAGTTTTATAAGATTAAGTGGGAATCAGGCCCAACTGAGTTATGGAACGGCATCTCATGTAGCCATAACTCATAATGTTTAATATCAAATTTAATTTCGTATATTATGAGTATTCCCGACACGTCATTTTCATTTTCATTTTTATATTATCATTTTTAAAATATTTAGATTCCTTTACTTTTGCTTCATTTTCTTCTTGAATTTTATAATTGAAAACCGTAAGTAGCCATCTTAGGCAACAAAAGTTGTCCGTCACCCCACAGTGCTTTCATTTCCCGGCGACTAACAATGTCAATTATTACTATAAAATATAAAGGGAAAAGGTCACAGTTCACGTCACTTTAGTACAGTTCTGTCCCAATTCACGGTATGGTTCTATAGAATTAGCCATGGTTTATGTTTGTTTATTTAATAAGAACTGGTTACAAAGTACTATAAACAAAATTGTTAACAACGAACATGCAATGCCTCACAATTATAATTTCTTTCTGTCATACAAATGACGTACAATTTCAAGTATCCAATTTGAGTATTTCATTACAAAACTAAGTAGTAATTTGACGAACCTTATTAAACTCACAAATTATATATTTTTTAGAATTCTTCAACCTTCCAAACTAGTAGATTTTGCTAGCCTCTATAAGCTTTCAACAAGAAAAGTATAAAGGATTTAATTGTCTCTTTTATTAGTGTTATCACTTTCTAAGGCACAAAGAATTTGATATAACTTTCAAGAAATAATGAAGCTCTAAGATATTTAGCAAGTCTCGTATTTGTGTCTTGTGTCTTGTGTATTTGTTTGTAAATGCAATGGCTCTTCCTCAAGGAGACAGTTTCCTCAATTAATCGTTGCTTAATCTCTGATATTATCTCCACTGAAATCTTTGATGTTTAGACATTAAGAAGATCGTTCTGTCAAGGCTTTCAGAGCTGATTATTTGAATTAGTAAGATCCTTCCAGATGTCATAGAACCATTTCCAAAAGAGTAAGTTTATAATGAAGGTAACTGCAAGAAGGAAGCAACTATTCTATAATTTTATTTCCTTTTAAGAATTATATCATTACTTATACAAGGAAATAAATTTGATTTGAATTTTGGAATATTATATAGTTATCATTAAAATTGTTAAACATAAACCTTGAGCTAACACAATCAACAACATAAACATCATATAGTAATCTTTGAAATGACATTGTTGTTAAAGTCATTTTCAATAATATTAAAATTTATTTTTAAAATATTATATTAATATTTAATATTACCATTTTCTAATATATTACACCTTCTTTTTAACTAAATTGCTATTATGATCATCATCACCATCATATATGGTAATTAACTTAATATATTATGAATGTATACATATCAATCGGAACTATTATAATGATTTATGAAATATGACATTATGTATAAATTTTCCCACAATAATAATTATCTAATTATTATATAAAAATTATGTACTATCACACATAAATCATATATTATATATAATTATGTTAGGTAAGGGTGACAACAAATATGGCAATGTCTCCTTATTTGGCAATGGTTGTTTTAATCATAACGAAATTGTACTATATTGCTTTTGACAAAATCAAAAACGACACCTTTTACCTTAACAACAAACGATGTTGTTTTATACTACGTTATTATCACAAAAGCAAGCCTCTCTTCATTTTTTATGTTAGCTGTCAACATTCCTCTATGTTTATGGTTCAATTACCATTGTCCCCGCTCTTGTGCTTGTCTTGTGTTTTGTGTTCATCACAGTCAAAGAAGCATCCTTACCTATGTTGGTATTGTTCTTCTTTTTTATTTTCAACCCTCCTTCTTGTGCTCTGTTTTACTGATACATTTAGGTGTTTATTGTGAGTTATTTTTTGCTTATGGTGTATGGGTTATGTTTGTGTTTGTGTTTAGAAGATGATTTATTGTCTTCCTTTGTTGGTTGTATATGGGACCTCTTTTTTTATCACCTTTAATACTTCTTCCAGAAAAGCCAAGCCTGTTAACTATTTGATGAAAGGTTTGTGAGAGTATTTAACTATTTTTGTTGTTAAGGAAAAATAGTCTTTTTTAGTATAAATCATTTGTTCATATTGAAAATTTCACATTTTTCTAATAATAGTTATACAATTTTATATAGAAAATACTATATTTCTATACATAAAGAACATGATCATGTATACTCTACTTAAAATTCTAAAATTTAGATATGATATAATGGGTAAATGGATTACTTTCATTTTAATAAGGGTAACTTTCATCTTATTAGGCAAATTGAAGATTTATAGCTACTAAACTATAGTACTTTCACTTATCATCGAGAATTTAATTGAACGTAATGAACTTTATTCTAAATTGACTTTTCAAAATATGAATGTTAACATAATTCATCGAGGAATGTCAACTTGGCAACTAGTTTCTGATGGTGGAAATTCATTTTATCGGGAGAAATGTGGCAAAATTGTCCCTAATGAAGAAAAAATCAATGTAGAACAAATCTCCTCTTTATACACTAATAATCATTTTCCTTTGATAGTCGATCTTCTTCTTTAAGGTTTTTAGTATCATCCAAACTAATTAACTTTCTTTATTATCTAAATCTTATTTCCTATTATAAAGCTATTATATATATGAACATTTGATTGTATATACTATATGTCGTGTTGAGCTTCCTTGAATCTTTAAGACAAAATAAATGGAAATAGAGACAGTGGCGATGTCACGATGGTTAGTAAAGGATTAGGGAAATTAGTTATTTTGGAAAATTCTTCGATTCCAATAACTATGTCTGGTCAATCAGGTATGCATGTGTTCCAATTTGGCTTCGTTATACGGTTTCACTAAACTAGCTATCTAAGTTCTATACTGATTGTGTCTTGGGTGAAACGCATCGTACTAGCAGTTCATCTGATTTAGTGATCCATACAACACTGGGAATTCATTCACTGTATCCTCTAAAAGTTTAGCTATAACTAAGAAGTTATTGGAAAAGCGTGTCAATAACGCAACACCAGAGGGAAGATCTTTCGCTATTTCAATTAGTGCCTTCGAACGTGCAAGGACCCTTCTTGGGAATCCAGACGTAAGGAACTCATTTATCTTTACTGACTCTCATGTTACTTAGAATCTAAAAAAATAATAATTTCATGTCCTTATCGATGGTATCAGCTTGAAGCTTTATTTGTTATTCTGTTTGTAACAGATTATTGGCAACCAAAAACTTATTTACTAGTTATTTGTTGGCGCCATTTGTGTCAAATGTTATCATATTGTATGAACTTTGTGCGACGATTGTTGTAATCATCGCAAAACAACTAATTATTGGTGACAAAAAACTTTTTCAGACGCTATTTTTTGACGCCATTTGCAATGCTTCTTGTAATCAACGCCAAATATATTGATTTTCCATAACAAATTGCAATGGTATTCTTATTTGTCGCAAATGTTGTCGTATTATGGACGAAACTCTGTAACTGTCGTAAAAACTTATTGTTGTTGCGACGATTATCTCTAATCGTCATAAACCCTTTACTAACAATTTTCTATACCGTCATCAAATTGTTTACTTATAGCGATGAAGGTGTAAAACGTCACCAAAAGAATGTCACCAAAAGGATACTTTTGGTGACGATTTTGTAATCGTCTCCAATTAAAACGTAGCCAAAACATGCATCGGTTGTAGTGAATCTTAAAAGGATACTTTTAGTGATGATTTTGTAATCGTCTCTGCCAAAGCATGCATCTGTTGTGGTGAATCTTAAATAACAAAATAATTCTTATTTATAATTATGAATTGACTAACTTTGACTTGATCATTTTGTGACTAATTATTATATTGAGAAAATTTCAAATTTAATATTATTGACTTACTGTGATTGTAAGTGTAAAAATAAATCTAGTCAACAAAAATGTCAAATTATTTCAATAATGTATGAAATTATAAACTCAAAATCAATTAATATTACAATGATTTATACGTTTTATTTTTCTTTTTTAAATTATATGATGTCACAAAATTTTTAAATAGTTTTAACATGAAGTTTATAATACAATGATATATGATTCTTATAGGAAAAATAATAAATATTTGATTATTTTATTAACTGACCCCACCAAGTTATATTCTCCTTGCAATAACCACTCTTGGTGGAAACAATCAGTTTTTTTATTAAAGCTTGCTGGTTAATTTATTTTTCTCTGTAGTCTACTTTTCAATTTTCAAATGACACGGGCTGTGGATGACAACACCGATCCTTCCTGCTTTCCCAAATTTAGTTCTTTTCCTGGCGGCCAACAATGTCAATAATTGTTGATAGAATATGGTCAAAGAGAAACGTCATCGTGCACGTCACTTATGGTTCTATCAGCTTTTCCTTCCTAGAGAATTAGACCCCACGGAATCTATAAAAAGCAATGAAACCCGTATTTCTCGTTCATTCTCATTCTTACAGCAAAGTTAAGATTTACGAAAGCTATCAGCATTCTTACATCTTCTATTGTTTTGTATCAATTGCTGTCAATTAACTGGAACTATTGTTATTGGAATTTGCTTGGAGAAAAGCATAAACTAGTCAAAATGCAGAAAGGAGAAGTCAACTCTCAGATTAACAACGCCATGTATGTTAATGGAGCTCCTACCATCCCTCTTCTTACCCCTTACAGGATGGGGCAGTTTAATCTTTC
>JAOQMS010000007.1:1876023-1890683 GCA_027563885.1 Erythroxylum longipes
GAATTAAATTGACAGGGCATTATTACTGCACATTTGTGCAGTATTACTCTGCTAGTGTTTCTCAATAGGTAAAAACATGTCTACGACAATTTTTGATGGGGCTCAATAGCACATTTGACCAGCCAAAGAGTCAAGATGCATGAATCAGCCACTTCCTAATGTTAATCGTTCTTATTCGTTGTTTCTGTAAGACGAGGCTTAAAGGGAATATAGACATCCTCCTCTGGTTTCTAAATGGGCTACCCTTTAAACTCAAGTTACTACTGCACCTGTCCACTCTGATATCTCCTTGTAGACCCTAGTGGCTTGTGCAACACCTTCTAGTGTTTTCCCCATTGCACATACTGCGGTATTCTTGACCACGCAGAAAATAAGTTCTATAGGCTTTATGGCTATCCACTAGGACATCGACACTATTGTAAAGGCAATACTTATAGACAACCTCTACTTCATCTAACCACATTGTTAATTATCTGTCCAACAGCACCGCAAAGGACCCACTTATATAAATATTGAAGTTGATGTTTTTATTGATAGTAAGAATATGTTTTTATACAAAAGGTTATACATATCTAGGCGATAAAATCTTAGTATAGTTACGACAAATCAAAGTAACAGAAGGTGAGTTGTACAATAACATAAATATGAACTGTTGCAATAATATCAAGGATGATTTATTTTGATTTGATTTATTGATCTTTACCCTTATCCTTGACACGCTCCCTCAAGATGGAGGATCCATCGGAGACTCCAATCTTAGAACAAAAGGCAAGAAACTGACTACGACCTTAATTCTTTGTAAGCATATCAGTTAATGGATCTTTGGAGCTAATATGCAAGACACGTAAGGAACCATCGAAAACACGCTCTCTGACAAAATGATAGTTAAGTGCCAAATGCTTTATGTGCAAATGATAGACTGGATTAGCATATAAATACTTTGCCTTTGTATTGTTACAAAATAAGGTTGGAGATTGTTTAAGCAAAATGTCCAATTCTTGTAATAAGTTTTGAACCCAGATAACCTCGGAGGCTGCATTTGCTAGTGCCTTATACTCAGCTTCAGTAGATGAATGGGAGACAGATTTCTGATGAGCTGACCACCAAGAGATAATGTTGGAGACCAAATATAACACGTAAGCAGTAGTAGAACGTCTATTGTCTTTAACACCACCCCAATCAGAGTCAGAAAAGGCTGTGAGAGATATAGGAGAGTCTCGCTTTAAGAATAGTCCATGGTGAATTGTACCCTTTAAATATCTAAGAACCTATTTTCAAGCTTGCAAATGTCGCTCGGTTGGAGCATACATAAACTCGGACAATTTATTTATAGCAAAGGAAACATCCAGACGGGTGATTGCTAAGTATTGTGGAGAACCAACAAGGCTACGATAAGAAGTAGTATCAACATTTGGGGAACCATCAACAAGAGTATAAGTCTTAGAGGAGCTTAGCGGTGTAGCAACCTCCTTTGCACCCGTCATTTTAAAACGATTTAACAAATCAGATATATGTCGATGTTGTGAGAGAAACAAAACCGAGGAAGTAGATATAACCTCAACACCCGAAAAACTGTGTAAGGAACCTAAGTCCTTGATCGAAAATCGATTGGCCAACTTATGAATAAATGTGTCCAAGAACTTGGAGTTGTTACCCGTGAGAACAATATCATCAACAGAAACCAGAAAATAAGTAATAAGTCCATTTTTGACATAAATAAATAGAGAAGCATCAGCAAGTGATTTGCGAAAGCCAGAAGCAAGCATGAAATTTTGTAGCTCATTATACCACACACAAGGAGCCTGTTTGAGACAATAGAGCACCTTTCGACGTTTGCAAATATGATGTGGGTACTGAGGATGAAGGTAACCAAGAGGTTGGACCATGTAAACATCTTCATGTAAAGTGCTATGCAAGAATGCATTATTTACATCCAATTGATGTAAGGGCCAATTTTGTGATAGAGTAAGACACGGAACAATACGGATGGTTACTGGCTTGGCGACAGGACCAAAGGTCTCAAGGTAATCACACCCTGGTTCCTGTAAGAAACCTTTCGCTATAAGACATGCTTTGTACTTGTCGATAGAGCCATCAGGTTTTCATTTGATGCAAAAAATCCATTTGCAGGGGATGGGCACATGAGATGATGGTGGAACTAATTCCCAAATACCATTTTGTAATAGTGCATTGAATTCAGCATCCATGGCTTGTCTCCAAAGAGGGTCCTTAATGGCTTGGGTCATAGTGGTAGGTTCAAGAGTAGTGGGTAGTGGGTGTTTAGTGGTAAGATTAATGTATTTGTCATTGAAGTATTTGGGATTAGGTTTTTTTACACAGGCTGGATGCTGAGAAAGAACTTGGGTATTGGATGGAGGGTAAGTTATATGTGAAGAGGATGGGGAAGGGATAGTAGAGTTAAGTGGTAGTGAATGAGAGGGAATAGGAGAATGGGGTTCTATAGTTGAAGGGGATGCATCATTAGGTGGGATAACGGAGGAGGGAGAGGGTAGGGGTATCATAGTTGTGTGTGGCAGAGGAAGAAATGATGAACCATTAGTTGAAGAGGGAGTGTTAATGGTTTACTCATCAACTTGTGGAGAACCTGCATAGAAAGCATCTCGAACAAGGTTAGTGAACTCGTGAGATTTATTGCGAACATGATTAGGAAAGACAGACTCAACAAATTTGACATGGCGATATAAATACAAGCGATTTGTTATGGGATCAAGACATTTGTATGCAAGTTAAGATGTAGAGTAACTAAGAAAAATGCAAGGAATGGACCTAGAATCAAGTTTGGATATGGTATATGGACATAACCAAGGATAGCATAAACAACCAAAGGTTTTAAGCCGTTTGTAGTTTGGGGGATTACAAAAAAGCATATGAAGTGGGTTTTGAAAGACAATACTGATGAGGGAAGACGATTTATTAGATAGACAGTAGCTTAGAAAGCATAAGACCAATAATTTAATGGGAGTGATGGAAAATGAAGTAGACAGAGCCCAGTCTCAACAACATGTCTATGACATCTTTTAATAGTACCATTATGCTCAGGTGTATGTGGAGATGTTGTGAAGTGAGAAACCCTACAAGATTTAAAGATTGGAATCAGTTTTTGATATTCCCCCCATTGTCTGAGAAAATGGAATGAATTTTAGATTGGAAAAAATTTTCTACAGACTTTTTGAATTGAGGAAATAGAGTATATGTATCAGATTTCTTCTTCATAGGATATAACCAAATGTATTTAGTGAAGTGGTCTATAAAGATGATGTAATACTCATAACCATCAATGGATTTTTTGACTGGTCCCCAGACATCTGTATAGATAAGTTCAAGGGGCTTAGTACTAACAAGAGAATTGTCATAGAAAGGTAATTTATGACTTTTATTAATGGAATAGGAGTTACAGTGAAAATCAGAAATTAAAAAAAAACTAGGGGCTAAACCATGATAAGAACTATACTAAGGACTTTATTGGAAGCATGACCAAGTTTATGATGCCAATCATATAAGGAAACCTTAGTGGTGACATTTATTTGAGGATGACATGGGAAGGTTGCACAATAGACATCATTGATGTTCTTCCCTTGCATTAGAGGCGCCCGTGCATGAAGATCCTTCACAAGAAAATGAGAGGAGAAAAATTCAACAGAAACATGATTAGATTTACACCATTTAGCTATGAAATCAAATTATTACATAAGCTTGGAACACAGAACATTAGATAAAGAGAGTGATTGGTAGGGTGTATGAATTTTTATGTGACCAGTATGTGATATGAAAAAAGGCTTTTACCATTACCCAAGAAGATTTCATCGAGACCTCCATAGTCAGAGTATGTTTGTAAAGAAGATAAGTTGGATGTTGCATGGTGTGATGCTGCAGTATCGAATAACCAAGGTTGTTGCATAGCTGGAGAGGTGGTAGCATTTACAACGGTACTGGAAAATGTGTTTGGATGCTAAGAGTTACTAATAGATATATCATTGTCCTTCAAGAATTTAGCAAGCTTCCTACAATCACGTGTATCATGGCCTGTAATTTCACAAAAGCGATAAAATAAATCTACTCGATATGACCAATCGCTATTTTGATTTTGCGAGGAGTGAGAGACATTGCCACCATAGCTGCCATGGGATTTGCGATAGTTAGGATGATAACCATGAACAGGATTCGAAGTCCTTGAGGCAATTTATAAGACTACAGTGACTTAGGATTCTGCTTTTGAGTTACATTTGTTGTGGAAAGAATAGGATGAGATGTTGAATCTTTTTCTTTCACGAACTTTGATAGCTACAACAATATAATTGAACTCATCTCCTAGTTGAGTGATGATGTGAACAATGAGATCTTCTTCACTAATTGGATTTTGAGTGAGAGCCACTTCGTCAGCAATGGATTGAATTTCATTAAGAAATTCATCACCAGATTTCAAAAATATTGGATTCTTAGCAAGTTTAGCTTTCAGAGAGATAATTCTAGATCATGAAGAGTTTGCATAGCTATGTGTAAGTCGCTCCCAAGCTTCTATGGAAGAATCAGCAGAAGAGATGATAGGTTAAATGATATCTAAACAACTACCAAGTATTGCACTGAGAAGAATTTGATCTTGTCGATACTAGATAGTGTCGGCTGAATTAAGTGTTTTTGTCTTGTTATCGAGGAATTGTGGTGGTGTAGCTAGAGTGCCATCAATGTATTCTAGTAAATTAAGGCCAATAAGAGTCGATTGGATTTGTTTCCTCCAAACAGGGAAGTTGGTAGAGGTAAGTTTGATAGGAAAGTGAGTTAGTGCGTTTAATTACACAATGGAGGTTGCAATAGCATTTGCCATGGTTGAAGAAAGAGGATCGAAAAGAAAGCTCGTTGGAGTGTTTTAAAGCTCTGATACCATATATGAATATTGAAGTTGATGTTTTTATTGATAGTAAGACTATGTTTTTATATAGAAGGTTACACATATCCAGGCGATAAAATCTGGGTATAGTTACAACAAATCAAAGTAACAGAGGGTGAGCTGTACAACAACATAAATCTGAATTGTTGCAATAATATCAAGGCTGATTTTTTTAATTTGATTTATTGATCTTTAGCCTTATCTTTGAAACCACTCCCTAAGTAATCTTTACAACAACTCCTTCTTCTTCTTTTATAGAGGTAAATCAGCCCAGAGCCAATCTCATTGATGATTCTATAGCTCTTTTGCCCTCTGTATGCCTAATTAATGGTTCATTAATGCTAAAGCAACATATCATGTTTCTTTCACCTTTTCTTCTTTCATATGCTACCCCTCCCCTCTTTTTCCCTTCCACCATTTTTGTACATAACGAAACTTTTATTCCCATTCATGGCATTGGCAATGTGTACGTCACATCAAATATTACCTTAAATGATTTTCTTTTTGTTCCTTCCTTTAAGTTTAATCTTTTATCAGTGCTAAATCTCAACAAAACTTCAAATTATGTCGTGATTTTTAACCTTAATTATTTTATGCTTCAGAACTTAATTGGTCAGGGCCATAAAAGAGCTGGACTTTACTTTCTCAATGCCTTTACATCTACTACTGTCCTTACGACTACTTACTCACCATCTGGCATGCTCGGTTTAGCCATCCATCGTTACCCTATTTTTAGACCCTATTCTCGGTTTCAATAATGATTCTTGTGACTATTGTGAAATATGTCACTTGTCCAAGCAAAATAGACTTCCTTTTCCTTTATATATGTCCATCAATATACTTGATTTAATTCATATTGATGTTTAGGCCAAATATGCTACACGTGCACGGAATGGTCATTGTAATTTTCTAACTCTTGTTAATGACTTTTCATATATTAACTGGACTTATCTCATGAAATATGATGCCTACTTATCACTTGTTCATTTTTTGGTTTATGTTCGCAACCAATTCCATACATGTTTCAAAATAATCCATTATTGTAATGGTTAATCATGTTTTTTTAAAAATTATCCTTGACTATGGTATTTTACGATAACTAAGTTAACCCGTTACTCTTTAAAATCAAATAGTCAAACATAAGTGTTGGATCTAGAGAGCCCACTTATATGGGAGATCTTCAATATAGGCATAGTGAGAGAACATACTTATGGGCTCTGATACCACACTTCAACTTAAAACTTTAAAGCATTAGGTTTATGGGTCCTTTCTATTTATATGTCCTTCACTAGTTCTATCTCTTTTCAATATGAGATTCCTACTCACACTTGACATTACAACAATCTCCCCCTCAAGTGTGAACTTCCATATTAGGCTTAGACTCTCCTTTGAGCGAAAGCCTTTTTTCTTAGCAGCTCGAGTATATGGCATCACCAAGAGCCCTTTTACTCTCTAGTCTAGACCTACTAGGAGTCTCCTTTCTAACATTCAACAGTTGCATTGTTGAAAGTTGTTCTTCCTCTTCCCCATCCCCTTCCTATGGGAGGTGTTCTTCCTCTGTCGCTTATTTTAGTTCAGTCCTCTACCTTCAAAACTTTATCCTCATCCTCATTGCTTACCCTTCAAAACTTATGTTTATGCACCACCAACGAACTCTACAATTCATTAATGGACATGTTGTCAGTATCCTTTGATTCTTCAATGTACACTACAACGTATGTGAACCTCTCAGTTAGGGTTCACAACATCTTCTCAACAATCTTCGAGTCAGGCATATCTTCTCCGTTGCTCCTCATCTTATTGGAGACTATCATCACTCTTACAAAATACTCAGTGATGGTTTCATCCTTCTTCATCGCTAGAGCCTCAAACTATCTTCTTAATGAGTTAAGAAGAGATTTATTTACCTTTATATTTACTCCAAACTTCCGCTTCATTGAGTACCAAACAATCTTAGCTGTGCGACGGTCCAAAATTTGTTTAAAGACAGTTTGGTCAATTGCCTGGAAGAGATAATGCTTGACTTGGTGATCCTTGGTTCTGGCATCATCAAGCTGTGCCTATTACGCCTCAGTTAGCCTCGTCCCTTCTCTTGGCTATTCAAAACCAATCTCCACTAAGCTCCAAAGACCTTTTGTCCTAAGCAAATCCTCCATCAGTTCACTCCAGTGGTAATAATGACCATCAAAGTGAGGAATCTTCATCAGAGTTTTGTCTTCACTCATTCTCTCAATGTTTAATCACTCAAAGACTTCTGCTTCCTTTTTCTACAAGCCTAGTGGGGAGTCTGATGTACCTCACAGCCACTTAACCTGACCTTATGTTTGTTGTAAGTCTCATTAGTCGTTTCATGGCATATCCTATACAACAACATTTTGTAGTAACAAAAAATATCTTAAGGTATTTAAAAGGGATTGTTAATTATGGTGTGTTTTACAAAAGGGAGGAGCTAGTGATTTTATAGGCTTTACTGATAGTGATTATGCTGGGGATATGGAGGATAGCAAGAGCACTTCAGGCTATGTGTTGATGATGTGTGGAGGAGCAATTACTTCGTCATCTAGAAAGCAACCCATAGTCACTTTGTCAACCATAGAGGCTAAATTTATTGTAGCTACTGCATGTGCCTGCCAGGCTATTTGGATGAGATGGGTACTAAAAGAAATCGGTCATATGCAAGCAGAAGGTACTATGTTAATGTGTGATAATGCTTCAACTATAAAGCTATCCAAAAATCCAGTTTTACATGGTCGTTCCAAGCATATAAGGGTAAGATTTCATTTTCTTAGGGGTCTTACTAAAGATGGAATTGTTAAGTTATTGTTCTATGGCACTCAAGACTAGCTTGCAGACTTGATGACTAAGCCTCTCAAGTTGGAAGCTTTTCAGAGACTTCGTAAGGAATTGGGCATATATTTTATTTCAGATTTGAACTAATTGCTTGTCAAAGGAAATGAGTTCAAGGGAGGGATTATTGGAAGAAGTTGCTTGATTTTAGGACTGTTGGAATAAAGACATATTCTTCTGGGTTTATTAGAGTTTTTATCTATTTTATTTTATTTTATTTATTCGTGTTATCTAAACCACTAAACAAAGTATGTGCTATGTGGGCTGCAATTTCTCATTCTTATTAGATGTAAGGCTTTATAAAGCCAAGAGCTGTTTTAATGAAGACATACAATTTTACACCAATTCTTTGTTCACTTGTATTGTTTAATACTTTTCAATAAGCAACGTCATCTTCTCAATATGGAACTAGCCTTACATTTATAAATTAATCTTCCCCTATGCTTTTAGGGGGATTGTGTACTCATTGCCACTTATTTGATAAACGTGACACCATTTAAAATCTTAACCTAGAAAACTTCTTATGAAAAAGCTTCATAAATTGCCACCTAATTTTATAAATCTGCAAACGTTTGGTTATTTATATTATGTTTCCAATTCATATGATCACCCAAATAAATTTGAACCTAGATGATGCTTTTTTGTTAACTATCCCACAGGGAAGAAAACCCATTGTCTTTATGATTATGATAATCAAAAAAAATTTGTTGGTCGAGATGTTATCTTTTATAAACCAAAATTTCCTTTTAAGACTAATAAGGCTTTGTATGACACACATTCAAATCTTGCTGGCATCCCTTTACCTATTACTGCTTCTGAGTGTTAGCTCAAGGTTTATGATTAACGATTTTGATGATAACTGTATAATATTTCAAAATTCAAATTGGATTTATTTCCTTATAAGGAAATAAAATCATAAGAAATACGCTTTCTTTCTTGTAGGAACCTTCTTTATAAACTTAACTTATTAAAAATGGTTTATCCGAAAAGATCATATAAATTATGAAGGTTGTATATTAGCCTCATAATTATTGAAAGATTTTTAGCAAAGATTACATTGAAGTTATTCATATTTAAATCCGTCCAGTTGACTAAAGATGCAGGTGAAGCAACGTCTAGTTGAAGAAATTGACTATTTAAAGAAGAGCAATAGCACTTGTAAAGTAACAAATATACTCAGACTTTTAAAACATTTAAGCAGCATCTATAGTCTTGAGAGTCATATTATTCTTATTGTTCCTTAAAAAGTAAAATCACTTTATCAAAAGAAAATTTGTTATTTTATTTTTCTGTGAGCTTTTAGAAACTTGTTATACACTTTGAGTGTGAAAGGTTGGAGAACCTTGAAAAATATGTACTCCTCAGTTTGGAGAGGCTCGTCAAATTTAATACTCAAATTTTTATAATGAAACATTTAAGTTAGATACTTGGGGACTGGACGTAGGCTTAGGTTGTAAGCCGAACCAGTATAAATCAATTGTATCCTTCTTCTCTCTCTCCTTTTCTTTTATATTTCCGCATTGTATTGTGTGTGTGTTCATTTCAGCAAAAGAATGCTTCATTTTTATAATAGGTCCCTTTTGTTTTCAACTTGCTAACAATTCCTTTCAGTTTTAACAGGCGTCTTCTGTTTTTAAATTGTTGTAATAGGATTCATCATTCAATAGGCTCCTTTCATTTAAGCAGGGTCATATGCCACAAAAGGCTACTATCTCCTAATAGGCTCCTGTTGTTTAAAAGGCTTTATCGTCTGACAGGCTCTTACTGTTTTTATTAGTTAATTGGGATCTGATTACTATATGAATTACAAAAATTTGCAAAAAAATTTTAAGTCACACACAATTCACCCTCCTTTTATGTGTTTTTACTTTATCACTAACCATTTTATTGAACTTATTAGTTAAACACAAGTTAAGTCTTTTGCACCACTTGATCATCCTTTATTTGAATCAGTATCCACACCTTCATCTAGTCCTAATATAGATTTTCCCAAGTTAAGAAACTCCACATTGGGAGATGAACTTATCTGTCAATATGTAACCCATCTAACCCATTTGCTATGCCAATAAATGAGGTTGTAATGAACCCATATTTTCTAACCCTTCAGCCTACCAGTGTCCCTAAATCTACCCCATCTAATGTCTTCAATTGGCTGACAACTACAATGCTATCATCGTGTAAAAGGACAATCAATCCATATTGCTAATTATTCATGTAATATGGATTACGCTCAATCTTCTTCGATATCTACAGGTACATAATATCCCACTTCCTTATATCTTTGCTTAAGTATATATTCATAAATTCATTTTCACTTCATCAATTTCATTCCAAAGCACATTGAATCCCCCTTTTTACTGTTGCTCAAAAAGATCTGAGTAAGAGAAAGATTATGGAAGAAGAAATAAAAACATTGGAGCCAATAAAATTTGTACTTTAAATGTTTTTACCTCTAGATAAAAAGGCAATAGGGCTTAAATAGGTGTTATATATAAAGTATAATCATGATGGTTCTATTGAATGCTACAAAGCATGTTTGGTACCTAAAGGCTATTCCTAACTAGAGGGTTTTGATTTTACAATTTCTTTTACTCCAATAACTAAATTATCTACTGTTAGAACTATGCTTAATATTGCTACAGCAAAACATTGGCTAACTCATAGTTGGATGTTTCAAATACCTGCTTATATGGAGATTTACAACAGCAAGTTTATATGCAACTTCTTCTCAGATTTAGTAAAAAAGTGGAGACTTAATTATGTCTACTCAATAAGTTCCTTTATAGACTTAAACAGGCATCTCATACTTAGTTCACTACCTTTTCCAATGCCTTACTCGAGGTCAGTATCACTCAATCTAAAACTGATTACTCTATATTCACACTTTCTTATGGTGCACAGTTTACAATTTTACTTATCTAGGCAGATGATATTATCATTACAAGGGATGATGAAATAGTTACCTCACTTTTCAAACAATATCTCTCACATCGATTCAGTATCAAAGATCTAGAACTATTCGAGTAATTTTCAAGCATAGAAGTAGCGTAGTCAAAGGATGAAAATTTTCTCAATAAGAGGAAGTATCATTTAGAAACGTTAAAAGATGTTGGTCTCTTTGTTAGCAAACTAACTGTAACTCCACTTAACTATAATCATAATTTATTCAGCTAACTTTGTTGAACTTGTTGGACATTTTCGACATTTCCTATAAAGTTGGATAACATTTAATTGCAATTTTTAGTTTTTTAGTAACTTATCGATTAAGATACGTAATTTGATCCGGATAAAGATAAGAAAATGACTCAATAAATGATCTAAGTCAATGGGCTGAAGTTTAGGAGGAAAATGAATCCCGATTAGTGTGGATCAAACCCATTTCAGGTCTGTGATAGGAAAGCGCAATATGGATGCTATATAAAGAGGTTAAAGTCTCTTGTAGTTGCTCATGTCATTCGTGAATGTAAAGTTACTCTAACCCATATAGATGTTCACGTTTTGAGAAAACTATAGAAAGATGTTGACTGTGTCCCGGTGAGCAGTTCCTATACAGGTGGCAGTGGATTCAGACTTGTTTTAGCCTCGAAAAGCTCATTTGAAGTTATGGAATCGAAATCAGGCATTTTTCACAATTCTTCATTTATTTCCTTTTCACGTTTGATCCGAGATATATAACTAAGATCTTGTTACATATTACACATAGTCTCAAAACAATGATATGATCAAATGGTTAAAAATGAAGATTTTTTGATTTTCTCTCCATAAGGTTTTTCAAGAATAAAGTTCTATTTTTGGTTTTTTCTTGCTTATTTTTGCATGGAAGTGGTATACAATTGTTTAACCTTGAAAAACAGGGTGAAAACTAGTCTTGAAGTGCAAAAAACGGCCCCAAAACTTGCAAAAAATTGCATTTTTCTGTGAGTGTAAGGGAGTACTGAACAATACCTCCCGAAGGGCTGTACATCTGGCGCACGTGCCAAACAGTAGTCGACACGTATATGGATGAGGGTGAGCCACGTTTCGACGCATGCACAGCACATGCTAGTAGATAAATGTGTGTTGCCGTGCATCTGGCACGTCTAACACATGCACCATACAGGTTAGGTGGCTCGTCACGCACGTGCCTCTTGGGTCTAAATGCACGCTGAGGTCAGCGTTGTAGTCAACGATGACATTAGTGCTACAGCAAACTAAAAAAAACTAAAAATTTTAAATTTCTTGCAAGGGTGCCCCGAAGTGTTTTAGGTCAATTTTTGGGTCCAAAAATTCATAAAGTGAGGTTTTCCATATTTCTAGATTAATTACATCGGTAATTTCACTCTAGGAAAAGGAATTAAGACATTTAATGTCATTTTTAAGTGAATTTTCATACAACAAAATTGCCATAAGGGAGATACATGAGGTTTTTATATCTCAAGTGATTGATTCAGTTTCTGGTGATGAACGATAGTCACTCTAATGAGATTTTTCACTACAAAAGTCTCAAATAAAGTTTTTAGAGAATGTCTTCAGCATAAGTATGTTAGGATGAGACTGTGCATTCAAAACCATTGATTGATGTTACATTGTCACATAACATATGCCCTTAAAAATGTGAGGATAACATAAAAATGTAACTCTTGTGTTTGTGTACATTTTAGGTGCTGATGAGATTATAGTCACCACAGTGGCCTTTTGATTCAATATTTTGAATTGTTCTGCTTGCATATTAGGGGATGTCTCTGATCTTATGTTTGGTTATTCTGCCCACAGGTATTGGCCTTACGTGAGATTTTGAGATGTGCATAAAGGCATTAGATGGAGGAAAGTCATTGCTTAAATGATCTATTCGCCCACAGGTGGTAGTGTCGTGAGAGTTGATGGTGTGTACTTTGATTTCTTTTATGTGGAGGTCTAGTTGCATATATTATGTATTCATCCCATAAGTGTTTCATAATATGTATGACCTGATTATCAATACAGATCCTATTTAATGGCTATGAGTATCGATGTTGTCCTGTATTTGTGTTGATTTTTGCATTATTATTTTGCAGTCAACTTTTTCGTCAAGAATATTAGTGTTACTATTAAAACCTTGACTAGTTTCAATACGAAGAAGTGGATAGAGGATGTATTGAATGCTATGGAGATAGCTAAAATTAATATGGACATAAGTACAGATAGGCCGTCTCCACTTACATCTATAAGCCCTCGAGCTCATAAAGCAATTTATGCAACCTAAGATCGGTTTAACAGATTATGTTTGATGACCAATAAGAGATCCATACCTGACCATCTGCTTAGTGGACTTCCAGGCATAGACATAGCGAAGTAGTTTCTTAGTAATGTCTCCTAGAGGTATACGGTCTCACCTAATGCTAAGACAAGTTCCTTAATAAAAGAATTATTCTCTACACGGTATACGAGAGAAGGGGAGTGATAGACTACTTATCAAGAATGATCCATCTTTATAGTAGATAGAAGATGTTAAATATTCCTCTTACTGATGTCTTTATAGCTCACCAGACTCTGAGTTCCCTAAGTTCATTCCAATTCACAGAGATACTACAATGGTTCATCAGACTGAAGCCCGTTACACATCCTAATTCTATTATCTGTCTAATTTCCTTTGTGACTTGCGTTAAGGAAATATGGATAGAAAGGAACACACGTAGGTTCCATAACATTAATAAAAATTCACAGTAGGTAAGCAAAAGTCAGAGAACAATTAATCTACTCTAGTTCTATCAAGAAATGCTCAGCCCAGTTAGCCATTTCATAGAGAATATAAAGAAACATGCATACCAACAGTAGCAGGCAGTTCTTCGAAGTTTATATTTCTCGTTAATATGGAAAGCATTGGAAGGGGGACTTACCTCTCTAGTGTCAGAATGGAAGTGCCATCAGTGCTTGGAATGATGTAAGGGACACTCAACCGTAAAGTTGGTACATGAAGAGACAAGAAAGAAAAGTTCAATCTTTTATATCGGCTAGTCTTAAGGGCCAAATATGAAGAACAAAAGCATGGATAAGGAAGATCTGCTAACCTCTATTTGGTTTTTCCAAATTGATTGTCTCAAACTACCATCGTTGTTTCGAGATGGTGGTGAGTGCAGACACCTCCAACCCTAATCAGGGAAAGAGGGAATGTGAGAACGTTTGATTTAGGTCGTTTTTCCCAATTAAGTATCAACGATGTATCTTTATATTTTACCTTGAACGTTGTCGTTTTTGTGCTTGCTTTGGCATCAAATGGTGTCGTCTCTTTTTTGGTTGTTTGGTGAGTTTGACTCACCTTAACTTGTAATCTTTCTTTTTATTTCATTAATATCATTTAATTTTTAAAAAAATCAGAGGATGACGAGACTTTTTATGAAGATGACAATTACACATTTAAAATAAGATGGAAGTTGTGCATATTGAAATGCAGAGAAGTGTATGCTTTCATTACGAGATAGGTGTAAACTATTCAAAAGAATAATCTACAAAAGGAAAAGATTTTTATTAAAGACTTATAATAAACTAAAACCAAAAGATATAGCCCTTACCAGATAACAATATTATATTACATATTTTCCATATTTTCTATGATGGAACATAATAGTCTATGAACACAAATGAACAACTGATTATGTCTTTAAGATTTGATAGATAAGTTTTAGAACTATTAACCATAAACTCAAATTGAAAGAAATTTTGTAACATTATTGGAGTTGTCCTTTAAAAGAAATAGAAACCAGATGACAGTTTGTTTATTATTATTTTTATTTATTAATTTTTAGTTTACTCATTTTATTATAGATTTTAATATCATTTTAATTATTATTTTTCACTATTATTATTATTATTACTACTACTACTACTACTACTACTACTACTAATACTACTATTACTACTACTACTACTACTACTACTATTATTATTATTA
>JAOQMS010000007.1:1890783-1906104 GCA_027563885.1 Erythroxylum longipes
TGCTCAAAGTCATTTAAATGAAGATAACATCAATCGACAACTATATGGATCGAGTTATCTAGGAGTCAAGAAGTCTTTAAACCTGATTCCGAAGGCTAGGGTTCTTTATTCAATTCTTCTTCACTGTAATTTACTAATAATAGGGTCAAAGGATTTTGTAACGATGAGTGATGAACAATGTCTATTTTATCTATTCACACATAACCTATTAATCTTCCGTTCTTGATTTTGACTTACATGATGAGGACTCAGGAGGAGTATAATTTGAAGAGTGGTTCGTTATCTTATAGTATGCTGTTGACGAGATTATAAAAAGAATCTGGAATCCTACTTAATAGAGGAAACAGAGTAAAGCTGAATATTAAGAGTGTTATCAATACCTCTACTATTAGCAAAATGGGGATTAAGACTGAAGCTGAATCGGATAAAGATGTCATATCGAAAGCACAGTCTAAGGGGGAGCTTTCTTGCTTCAAACTGAGCCAAGTGGCAAAAAGATGGTTTTGGTGGGTGAAACAAATGAGTAGGCCAAATTAGTAGTCCTTTATTAATTTACGTATATCTATGTGTCCTTTTACTTACCATGAATTATACACAATATAATTTTAATGATCCCTAATAAAAAGTTCCATTCTAAAAAAATCCAATTGAAAAGGAATTTATAACAATTTTAATTTTTAGAAGATTTTTTTAAATGCATTATATCATAAAGGAAGTTCATGTTATTAACCTTACATATACTACACTTACAGAGCAACTTTACATACCCTATTCAAAATCCTTTAAGGCCTTGTTTGATTAGCCTAAAGTAAAGTGAATTTGAAATCTAATTCTTCGAAAAATAAATCTATGGAAAGTAAAGATATTCACATGTTTGGATACTTATAACAATTCTAATAGGAAAGTTAGGTAGATTCTTATTATAATGTTTGGTATATAATAGTATTTCATGGAATGTAATTTAATTTTACTTGTGTTTCCAATTATATTCCTACAAACTGAATAAAAATTAAAATCGTTAAATAATGTTAATTTGTAATACAAGTTATATTATTAAATGTTAATTTTTTTCATTCTTGATATTCTAATCATATAATATTGTTATATCATAAATATAATATTGAAAAATACTAAAAAAACCTCAACCGAATACAAAGATAAAATTTAAAATTCAAATCAAATATCAAAATTTTTTCTAACATTGAAAATAAAAATGCAAATAGTGCATTATTATTAAATTTATTATTCTTATTAATTTTATTATTCTTAATATCATTAATTATTGTTAATTTTCTACTTATTATTAATTTTATTATTACTAAATTTATTTTTTATCAATTTAATAATAATAATAATAATAATAATAATAATAATATTATTATTATTATTATTATTATGATCATCATCATCATCATCATTATTAAATTTTGAGGAAAGTAATCTAAATACCAAGGGGGTGATGAGATTTAGTATCAAAGTAAAGTGCTACTACTTTCCCTAGATTGAGAAAGTTTTTATCTTCCTAACTACTTAAAAAAATGAACCAAACATGATAATATAAATTTTAAGAAAAAGATTACTTTCCCAAACAAAAATTCATGTCCACTAAACAAGGCCTAAAAGCTTAGCTGACAATAGCTTCTATAGTGTAGGAATTTGTAAAGATATGATTAATGATTAAGGATGAATCAATAGTCACATAAAGTGAAAGCAAGAGGTTTCTTTGGGAGTCTTACTCAACCTTAATATGTCTGCGACCATATTATGTGTAATATTTGTGATTAGGTGACTATGAGGAGATGTAAATTACATATGTAACTGATATGATATGATGGCATACAAAAATGTCATGAAAATCTAATGATAATTTGTAGTGACACATTTAACACTTTGTTAATAAAAATTCTTAATAAAAAATAAACGATTAATAATTATGTCATTAAATATTACTAGATACAAAAATTTGCAATAAAAGAACTCACTTTGAAAAGCTAATGTAGAGAACTAAAAACATGCCACCATCCTTATTTCTTTATTTATTTGACTATTTTTATTACATTTATACATAAACATATATGCACAAAGAGAAAGAGAAATAAGGAGACTCAATCAATTGATTTCATATAAAGAAAATTAAATTATAATAACATTGAAAATTTAACAAATGTAATAAATGTAACAATATTGAATTCTTTAAAAATATTTTCAAATAAAGTATCAATTAAAAATAATTTATTTAATAGTGCAAAACTTAGGGCTTGTTTGGTTGGATGTTAATTAATGGAATAGAAGGGAACAGAATAGAACGGAAGGGAATATTTTATAATGGAATGGAATGTAATATAGTGAAAAGTTGTTTGGGAAGGATGAAATGGTTCATAATGTAATATAGTAAAACATTGTTTAGAAGATGAATGGAATGAAATGTACTATAATGTTTAATAAATGACTATTATACCCCTGATATTAAAATGTTTGTTGCAAGAGATTTGCCGTTATGATTTTAAATAGAAATCATGTCCAATAATAAAGTTACGCCACGACAAATAATTTTTTTTTATATATTTTTATTTTAAAATTATAAAAATTTTAATAAAAGTTTTTATTATTTTATTATTAATTATATATAATTTATTGTTAATTATATAAAATTATTATTATAAATTATATAATAAATTTTATTCTATTATATGTGATTTATATTTTGAAATTATTTATTTATATTTTTATTTATGGATAAGTCGTTAGAATGTATTTTTGACTCTTTTTATTAAATTCTAAATTGAATTTATTTATTATAGATTTTGAATTAATTGTTAGAAAATTCTTGCGGTAAATTGTATTTAAGATGTTATTTTCTAATTTATACTATGTTATTTGAATAATCACATAATTTTTATAAGGAAATTAAGTAAATTATATAAATTGATATGATTTTAAGAAAAACTTCACAATGAATTTTTATTTTAAAAACATACTATAGATTTACAAATAAAGTTTAAAATTTTTAGTTATTCTAAATGTATTATGAGGTAAATAGTGCTTGATAAAGATGCTAATGATCATGGTGTTAAACTTTGTTTTTAGCTGTGATTATTAAAAAAATAATCACTATGTCAAGTTTGTTTAGGGGTTTTTGTGTTTCTTATTTAACAAAAGGAAAGCCATAATATACTTTCCACAATTATAAAAATTCTAATTTTTTATTTTCATTAATTGTGGCAACTAGTTGCTTAAAAAAGGGCTTCTCGTGACTCTCTAATTGTTTTTATCATTTCGGCTGCCTTCCTCTCTAATTATTTTTATATCTCTTCCATTTATTAGTTTTTTTAAAAATATCCTTTTTTTCCTTATTATTAGATTGTCTAATTATATTTTTTGGTATTTTCACTTTTTTTTTCTTGATTTATAGATTTATAAATTTGGTTGGTTCTACAAACTTTGATTCTTTTAGCTAATAAGTTGGGGGGGGGGGGGTTGGATTTCCAGCTAAATTCCTTCAATCAATATACAATGCCAAAAATATATACTTTTTTTAAAGATTGAGATAAGCTTATATATATGTAGCATCTAATATATCTATATATAAGAAATTATGATTACTAAGTAAACAAAATGTTCTTCAGAAAAAATGTTAAAGGTTTCTAGTTCTTGTTGTTTCATCATTTGTGAACCTTATAAAAGTGTAAGTAGTGCTTTCCCAAGATGTTATGTTCTATTCTCATTTCCTTTTTCAAATTTGGTTAAAAGAATGTAAGATCTTTCTTAAAGAATTCAATAAGGAATATAACGATGTTTAGTTGAAGAAGAAGTATAATAGATTTAGGACTAGATTGAAGAATTTCAAGAATTTGCTTAAGAAATTCAGAATTGGTTACAAGTCCTTGACCAATGAGGTTAATATTATGCATCAATATTGGGATAATGTATACAACTTAAAATATACTATGCTTATTGTTATATAACAATAAAATATTTCTAATATACACTTTACATAATTATAGGTGCATAAAATGCCCTATATATTTGAAAGAAAAGGATTAAGGAATATCCATATTTGTGTTATATTTTTTAGAGATATTATTATATCTATGTTCCATATGCTTCCACTAAATAAATCTCTATCAGTTAGTGAAGATGAGTATAGAAATGAGTTTGATGAAGTTTCTTCATTTAATAAGAAACAAGATCAAGTATTATCTCTAACAATAAGTAAAGTTACAAGTTCATCTTCTAAGAAAATAAATATCCTAAAGAAAGGAGAAAAGGACTTGCACTAACATTTTAGAAAAAATTATTGGCTATAATTGGTAAATAATGATGAGCAAAATGAATTAGTTGAGTAAAATGATGGTAACATCATCTCCTAACATAATATAGTTGAAGCTTTTGTCAATTAATCAAGAGCTTAATAAAATAAATGAATATTTAAAGTTCTTATATGATTTGAGTGTAAAGGGTATGCAATATGGAAAAGCAGTAAAAGCTTTACTTGATTCTTTACTTTATATAGAGATTCTTATAGATACATTAGATGCAAGGCAGATGAATTGAACTGTGACAGTATATGGTTGGTAAGTTAGGAGCTATAACTTTTTATCATGGCTACCATTTAATTGTCATCGCAAGTTTGCTTACTTGATAATATGTCCTTGAGAAACTTTACATACATGGTTATACTTTTCAAAGCTTCCACAAAGGGTGAGGTAATTTGCAATTTTTTTAGCTTTTCCATAAACTTTGCAAATTGTACATCTAATTCGTTATTCTGAAGTCTTTATGGGAATGGTATTTTTAGTAAGTAAGGCAGAGGAGGAACATAATGAGGGTCTTTGTTCTTTTCTTCACCCTTTTTCTTCTTCGCTTGGTCCTCTACAAGGTGGGGTTTAACTTATTCCTCTTCTGCTTCATGTAGCTCTTTCCCACTTTTAGCTCTCTTGGATTTACTTTCATATTGCTCTGAAAGCTTTCCACACTTTACGTATATAATTGATTGGAAAGCTGACTCAGTAGAACTTCCAGATTGTGAATAGAAGAGGCGTGGTTCTTAACTACTTCTTTGAACTTCCCTTCTAGCCTCTTCTGGGCCTCATACATGCTTATGATCTTGTCCATCATCCTAGTGGGCCTTAAATTCCCATTGATTCCTTGTGTTGTTATACTAAAAGAAATTTGGGTGGTTCTACCACCCAGTATTGTACGTGTTCCAATAAGGATCATTACCTCCCCGACTAACTTATGCTCCCATGAAGTTAATTACTACATATTGTTGTTTTCCACTTAGAAGCAATCAGTTGGGATATGGCTCTCTTGTCCATATAGCTTACATCCATGCTAAATTGCTTTGAGTGGAGAGATAGACGTGGCTATTAGGTTGTTTAACTACTTGGTGAGGTTGTCAATTTTATCCTGCAATGCTGTCACCGAATCTACTGTAATCATTCCTTCTAGATCCTAGAAGGTTGACTACTGTCTACTTCGTTCTTATATCCAAAGACAACTATTGACTGCCATCTTTTTAAACAAATCATGTGACGCTAGCAATGGTGTTTGTATAATTCCTTGATGATAGGCATTGAACCTTGACCTGAAGAAGTCTATAAGGGTCCTTTTCTCTTTTTGATGTACTTACTCCACCATCATTCTTTCTATATCTTCTTGGCATTTAACTCTTCAGATTCCTTATTCTTGCCTTATGATGTCTTGATTGATGTGTTTTCTATTTTACATTCAAACTTCTTCTTTTTCATTATTTTATTTCTTGGGATTAGGTATCTCAATCACGCAAGAAAGGGTAAAAATTCCTTAAATCAAAGGAATTAAAATAGTTAGAAAGTTAAATTCCCTGGTAATGGCATCAAAAATTATTGGCCAAGTTTTATATTTAATAAAACTCCAAATACCTGCAAGTATATGGATCGTAAGTTGTAGTATCGAAAGGTATCGATCCTATGAGAAACTAGCTAAAACAAGTAGAACCTAACTTTGTCTAAGGTAATAAAATATGATATAAGTGAAAATAATATAAAAAATTAAAGCAATTAAATAACATCAAGCAAATCAGAAATAATAAGTGGGCTACTAAATTAATGTAAGGTTGATCAAAGATGAATGCATAGGATTTATTCTTTCATTATTTTGTTCCCTCAACTCTAATTGATCTAATTATGTGTCGATCCTTAATTTCCTAAGGGATTGATTACTCCCTCTCAAGACCTAACTAATTAACCCTAAATGAATTCGAAAAATCTAGATTTTGCAACCTCTTGATTCACAAAACTTTTCTAATAGTTTCAATTAAATTTGAAGCTATTTATTGAATATTCAAGTTCTCACACAAGATCTCTCTTTGAATGATAGTTGGTTTGATAATTGTGTGACTTATTAAACTACTAACTCTCGTTAGGTAATTTAGTTGATTACCTTTGACTCACTCTCTCGATTTATTATCAAAGTATAAAATGCATAATTATCACAACACATTATATGTATTGAATTAATAAAGATTAAAGTCACAAAACAACAATGGAATACACCTTAATATGAAATTTAGAACATCATAAATGTAATAGACATCTAGAAATTCAATTTACATATCAAGTAATACGAAAATAACAAAGGATAAAGAAAGAAAGAAAAACTCTATTTAGAGTTTGATCTGGAAAATTGAAAATCTGGACATCTCTCTCGATCTTCCTTATTTAATCTACTTTTGTAAGAGGGAAACTGTGTTTTGAGGCTTCATAAGGTTCTTAAATAGTCCTGGATGGTCTTAGGGGTGTAACTAGGGTTTTCATCCTTTGATCGATTCCAAAAATGCCCTCAAACCCTAAAATAGATGAAAAAAGTGGCATCTGGGAAGCCTCTGTCACGATTGTGACTTCCACTCTAGAAAAATTGCTTCTGTCACTATTGTGAAAATGGAGTCACGATCGTGACTCTGGGTGATTCTCTTATATCACGATCATGACTCTAAGTGATTCTCTTTTGTCACGATCATGACATGGGAGTGATGATCGTGACCTAGACTATGAAACTCTATGAATTTCCAAATCTCTTGTTCTTCACCTATTTGATTTCTAACACTAGAAAACACATCAAACACCTCAAGAAACATATAAATAAGAATGAAAACATGCTCTAAACCACACAAACACTTATAATATAACTAAACACTCACATTAACATAATTCTAAGCCTATGCATGCAACAATCATCTAATAAACACCTATAAATACACTAGAACACCTATCAAAACAAAACATAAACTACACCTATTAGGGCTTTTGTCAATGAGGCTTAGATTTTTCAATTTTCAAAAAGTAGAACTATTTTTACCAACCTTTTATTCCATTATCATTTTCCAATCATCATTAAGAACTTTAATAGGAATCTACCAAATAGATCACTTTTTTACTTTACTAACTATTTGAATAAAGTTAAGGTACTTGAATTTCCCGACCCTTTATTATTTATCATTGTCCAACCATCATTAAAAAAAATCCAATTGAAATCCACCAAGGATATCACTTTTTGCTTTAACAACTATTTGACTAAAATTTAAGGGATTTGAAAAGTCAATAGTCATAGGACTAGCTTTACCTGTTCAAGATTTTAAGGGCTTTATTTATATAAGAAACTGCATAAGGTGAAATAGGAACTTAAGCTCCTTAAAGAGACAAGATTTTTCGACACACAATTGGCTTTATCTTGTACATACTTAAAGTTAAAGGAAAATCAAGAGGTCTTTATCAAAATTCTGGTGACCTTAGTGGTTTATTAGAGGAGAAGAATGTATTAGTGGAATACTGAAAAACGTTAGAGATTTATAACTTGTTACTAAGATAGAAATCAATGATTCTTTAGTTGAAAGAGGGTGATAAAAACATGTGTTTTTTTATATGTCTCAATAAGAGGGAACTCTACTAGATTAACTTCCCTCACAAGTTAGAATGGAAGTTTAACATAGAATCAAGAAGAGTTGAAGTAAGAAGTTTATGAATTTTTCAAAAGCAATTTACGTACATAATCAAATGAGATTGCTTCTACTAGTCTCCTAAGATATTTTTACACTAATCGTATCTTTAAGGTTGAAGCATAATTTCTTGTTTAAATAGTGGTATTTGATTTATATCCAAGTAAATACCGTAGTTTTGATGGTTTGAATGCCCTATTTTGTTTACAAAGCTTGGCCTTTTATTGAAGAATTGGTAACAGATGCAGTTTTGGAATTTTTGTTGATAGTGGTAAGTTATAATTACTAAGGGAAATTAATAAAACCTATATTTGTCTCATCCCTAAAATGAAGAATCAAGTTCCCTACAAGAATTCAAGCTTATTTATCATTGTGACGACATATTTGAGATAATTGTCAAACTTATTACTTCTAAGATTAAGGTTGTGCTAAAGCCTATCATAAGTGACACTTAAGGAGCTTTTAACTTAAAAAGATTGACAGGTAACAATATGCTTTTAGCCAAAATAAATATTCAAAGGATGTAGGAGGACAAATTCAAAAAAGAATTGTGAAATAAAAGTGGGTTTTCATAAGATATTCAATTTAATTCAATAAAGTTATATTTTGCATACGTTAGAGGTTTGGCTTCCCTCAAACTTTCATCAATTGGATAAACCAATGCATTTTAACAACCTCCTATAGAGTTCTTATAAATGGGGAATCTACAAAATTGTTTAAGGTGGGAAAGGGTTAAGACAAAAGGATCCTATCTGCTTATGTCCTTTTATCATTTTTATAGAATCCCTTTCTGGGTTAATTGCTTACTTTATTAGGCAAGACAATGGTCTTAAATTCCACTTTAACTATAAGAAACTAAAGATATTTAGGTTTGCTTTTGTAGATGACTTGTTATTATTCTTAAAAGCATATGACAAATTAATTAACACTCTCATAACTGTATTGCAACCCTTCAAACTAATGGTTGGTTTATTAATAAATAGAAACAAAAATTACATTAAGGTATTAGTAGGGGAAAAGAACTTAGCTTTATGGCTATCATCAATTATAGGTCTCAAGATAAAGAACTTGGGATTACCAATATCTATAAGAAAATTAAGTTATAGATACTGTTAGATATATGTTGGATATATCTCTTTATCTCATTTTGGCATATTTTTAAATTGGCATATTTTTTATCATCTTGGATTTAAACACTAGTTGGGTAATATTCTAGATAGAATAGAATTATATCTTGAATAGATGTGAATTTGATGAAGACTATTGCTGGAAATTCTCTTATGTGTATGAAGTAGCTGAAGGGTATGGTTGGAAGTCTTTGTTGTGAATGAAGTAGTTCTGCGTTAAAGAAGTGGCTGATGTATGAAGGGTATTATCATAAGTGTCTTAGTGAATGAAGTTTCATTACGATTTAATTCACTTTTCTGGAAACATACGATGTTGTTATTAAATGAAAAAAACTATCCTACGGCTGATTCGTGAGAGTGGTATTCGTGAGTGCCTTGGGAAAATTGTGTATGTCTCTAAGTGTGTGTTGAGGGTGAAGTATGCATTGATTGTTCCTTTTGAAAAATAGCTGAAGCTGTATTGATGATGAGATTATCTTGCTGGATGTGCCTACGTTGGTGAACTGGTTGCCGTGGGTGTGTAGGTCACCGTGGTGTGGCTTTTGCTGGTCCTCATGTGGAGGTTTATTTGTTGGACCTATAATGCGTGATGTGTTCCTACTGTAGCCATGAGTTGGTACTGAAATTTGCATGAATCAAACTAGACTTTGTGAACAATTTCCCGATCTATTTCGGAGGAGCTGAACCGTTAGGGAAGTTTCTTCTTTTTATCTCAACTGTTTTGTTATTATTTTGTTAGTTGATTGAATCACTTGAGTTATTTTTATTAATTATCTTTCATTAAGTGTAGTAGTGAAAAATCCTTTGACTAGGTTAACACGAGTCGGTCGTGTTATTGGGTGTAAAAAGTTTTCACAGGAAGTGAGGTTGAGAGATAGTGTTAAGGGGTGAGTAGTGTCGGCTCAATAAAGCCTTGGGTAAATCTATTGTACTTCGGTGAAAGAATTAATATGGGTGAGGGCCCCGTAAATGTAGGCAAGGAGTGCCGAACTGCATTACCAAATTTTTGGTGTCATCTGCTATTTTTCTTTTAATTGATTTTTGTTTTTATTTGTTCTACTGACAATCGAGTAAAATTGGACAGTTTGCGAAACCATTAACCTATATGGTCTTTTAGATGCTGCTTACAATTGTTGGATAAATTCAAAGGAGGATCAATCACTGGTGCAATAGATCCCTTTCATATGTTAGAAGGAAGAGGGTCAATCACTAGTCAATAGATCCTGAAAAACTGTAGAGGTTAATAGTTTCGCAAACTATCTGATTTTACGTGGTTGTCTTTGGCACAAATAAAAATAAAAATCAATCAAAAGAAAAATAACATATAACACCAGAAATTTAGTAACACAGTTCAGCACTCCTTGCTTACGTCTACATGGACCTTACCTAGATTAATTCTTTCACAAAGGACAATAGATTTATCCAAAGCTTTACTGAGCCGACACCACTCAACCCTTGATACTATCTCTCAATCTCACTCCCGTGAAACATTTTCACTCCCAATAATACAACCGACTCGTGTTAACCTCGTCAGAGGAATTTTCTCTACTACACTTAATGAAAGACAATTAACAAAAATAGCTCAAGTGATTAATCAACTAAGAAAAGAACAACAATACACTTGAGATAAAAAAATCTTCCCTATTATCAGCTTCCTGAAATATATCTGAATAATTGTCGACCAGCTGAAATAATCCACGCCAGCTCCAAATCAAACTATAGTTGCTCAGTTAATAATCAACACCTAGCAGAAAATACATGTAATGCCAAATTCTCCCAGTCAAAAACCACTCCAATGGATGAAGGCTTAACGCAAGTGACTTCCAAAATAATTAGTGCAGGAACGTGAATCTGCCAATGTTGAAATCACACATACTCACACGCATGAAGAAAGACCCCTCCAACGTGTGCTACTCCAACTTTTTAATGCCCAAACCAAGAAGCCAACAAATCATGCACCCATACAGAGCACTGACACATACACCATAAGTCACTCACTCTAGTCACAAAACCCCATCTGTAGGTTTTTCAAAACAAAACAATACACACTAAAAAAAATACCAATCAGCCATAGGTTTAATTCCTTTTAACTCCCACAACTACAAAGCAGGTCTAATTCCTTTTAACTCACACAACACCAACGCCATCTTATCTTTCTTCAAAAGGTCACTTAATTCCCAATTGAATTTACAGGAATACCCCTTCTGACGTTATATACGTTAAGCCCAATAAGTATTCACCAAATCCACACCTATGCAAGATAGAGTTCTACACAATCTAGAACATTATCCAACTAGTTCGTTTGAATCCAAGATAATAAGTAAATGTGCCAATCTGAAAAAATATGTCAAAATAAAATAAATAGATATATTCAACATATATCTGACAGATCCCTTTCATATGCTAGAAGGATTTAACTAGTAAACTCCATTTTAACTCCCTTCATATATACTAGTCATCAAACATATTCCTCTCCAAAGGTCTAATTAGGGAAATGGAAAGGGTGCTTAGGTGTTTCCTATGTTTAGGCAAGATCATTAAGAAATCTTTCTGCAGGGTTAAGTGGATGGAAGTTTGTTATTCAAAAGAAATAGGAGAACTAGAAATTATAGTTGTCTCTCTAACCTACAAAGTGCTAATGGTAAAGAGATTATGGAGAATTCTCGTTAACAAATAGGCAGCATAGGTGAAATGGATCCACAACTACTTCCTAAAGGGTGAAAGCTTACAAGAAATATGTACCAAAACCACCACATTTTGGATCATAACTCAATTGTTAAAGTTGAGGGGACCCCTTTCTCGAAACATCGTTTGAAAAATTGGAAATGGAAAATTATCTTCATTCTAGTTTAACAATTGGAGCAAAATAGGCCCCCTCTAAAGGTCCAACTTGCTTTTGAGACATGTGTTCCCTAAAAAATCCAAGCAATGGGCGATAGTAAATGAGAATAATTGGCAGCGGACTCGCCCTTAATTTTAAATTGTATTCTTGACTATACTCCTAGGGAAAGTAAGGAGGACTCTTATATTTAGATCAAGCATCCATCAAGGAATAATCTAGTGCAAATAAAACACTATTAAAATCTCCCTCCTCGTGTGACTTGTCTATAAGCAGAAGCTAAGAATATTGGACATGATGAGTTTCCTAGATATTTCTCCAATATTTAGCCTTTGCAGAACCATGTATGAGTCTTTGTCACACCTGTTTTATGAGTTCTTGACATTCATATGGAACTAAATCCAATCTATTTACAAGGCTAAGGAGAAGAGTCTCTCTTACCAGGAGATCTTAATAATAATTGATCAAGGAAAAGTCTCACCAATAATGATAAAAGCACTTTTAATTACAGTCTTTGGTAGGCTATGTACTTTATATAGGAAGAGAGAAATGTCAGACTCTTGTAAGGATATAAATGAATGAAGCAAGTGTTAAATATTCTTTTTGATGAGATTAAGGAACAAACGATGGCAAACCAAACACACACAACTTGTAGACTTGAACTTGTCACATCTTGAAACTTATAAAAGCTTATAAGTTTACATCCTTCATTACTATAAGGGGGGATTATACCCATTTTATGTTACTGTTCAGTAGCTAAAAGTGACGTATCAACTTATTAAAGGGGGTGGAGTATCTATCTCGAACACAAAATCAGCTCTGGAACATATTTTTCCAACATTCTATTACATTGCAACTAACTGGGGAATACGGTCCAATGCATAGAACTAGTTGTTCAATAAATTAGGGAGTTAATTCCAATTGATTGAGGACTTAATTCTGATTGATGTATTGATCACTTGTATGGTTTAGCTGTTTCTTTTCGAAATATATTATTTGATTTTCAAAAAAATTATATTAATGTCATCTTTACAGGAAACATGGTCCTTGGATCTGGCAAAATATGAGCCTTGATAAATCCTATTTGCAACAGCCAAATTTCATTGAAAATCTACTGTCAAATAGGACAATGGGATCCAAAGGATTTCCTTCCATACTCAATATTGATGAGAAGCTATTTGAAATACTAGCTGTTAAAAGAATTTACGAGCTCTAATGAGTGGAAGGATGTTGAAGCAGAGGGAAAACAATGGCAGAGTGGGTTTAATTTCCATAAAGGAGATTTAATAAATTAAAGTTTTCTTTAAGAGGGTGTTTAGTTAGTTGGCACGGGAAGAAATGAATGGATAAGGAATGAAAAAAGATGATTGGTAATATATTATGATTGGATGAACATTGTTTTACATCTCTTTTCAGGCCAATATTCCATACTCTATTCTTCAAAGTGAACCAAACACACCCTAAGTGTTGTTGTCAGATGGGTAGCGATTGTGATTTTGATAATTTGGGAATTTAGATCTAATTAGGTTTTGATTAAATTTAAATTAATTACTCAAATTAATTTATGTTTATTAATTTTAATTAATATAATCATAATCATAATTAAAAATAAAAATAAATTTATTTTGAAAATGTGGGTGCTATATTATTATATGCCACATGTATAATATAATGAATGCCCACGTGATTAATAAAAATAATATACTCATATTACATCATTTAATTCTATTTAAATTTTATTTATTTAATATTTAATTTAAATATTTTATAAATGTAAGTTTCATTTTAAATATTCTAAAATATTGGTATCTAACCTATTTTAAGAAAAAAAAGGTAAAGTTTGAATTGCACTCTTATGTCGAATACAATCGTGTTAAACTCTTATTAGCCACCTCCATCTGAAGTTTTACACATCGCTTAATGCGATATATCATTTCCTCTTTTATTGGACCTTACCCAAGTGAATTTGTTTCTAGTAAGTAAGAAGTGTAATATGTAGAACAGACCTTATTACGTATCCAGGATCGGACGTAAAAGGATTAAAAAGAAGGAATGTGGAATACCTGATTTCAATTCCATCTCTGATTCCGAAACTAATTTCAGGCACCAAACGAGCTCCAATCTCTAAGGACCTTTACCGAAAGTCTTTACCGACACGTGGTTTAGGCCTTTCTACAATTTTCTCAAAGCATGAGCTCCCTTAATGGGTCAAAGATTCCTTATGGTCGTGATTCATATGAGCAATTGCAGGAGATCATAACCTATTTATATAGCTTCCATATCGGGCTTCCCCATCACAAGACCGATATAGACTATGTCCACACTGAAAGGGATCAATTTTTCAGCTAGACTTTGACCCATTAATTTAGATCATTTATTGGGACACTTTATTATCTTTATCTGAATCAAATTATATAACTTAACTGATAATTTATTTAAAAAATGAAATTACAATTAATAACTATCCACTGTATGGGAAATTGACAAAATTGCCCTTAGGGGCAAAAATGTCTTACAATCCCCTCTTAGACAATTATTAATTGCAGTTTTGACTCAACTTTAAAAAATAGTTTAAAAGCTTGGTTAAGCTACGCTACTCTATTAGTCGACTAAGTTTAAAAACAAAACATTTGATCCAAAGATAATGAAAGTCCTACATTCCATCCTGTAAGGCTTTCGATACCGAAAAGTATCAAATACATATGTCATGTGTGACACAAATCCAATACAATCACGAATATCTAATACCACACTAACATGAATGGGAAAATAGAGTGTGGCAGACTACGATGATACCTTTATGATCTAATATGTATTATCTTCATCTATAGTTCTCGATTTCTCCAACTTTATGCCAAACCTCATTGCTAAACTGCATTAGAAAAATCCTGTTTTCTCTCACCAAATGCTAAACAGTATTAGAGAAAACTTGTTTCCTCTCACCATATGCTAAATAGCATTAGAGAAAACCTTTATGTTGTCCAATTGAATGCTAAACTACATTAGAGAACCTTTATGGGATTAAAAACTTATATCCCTATATGTCATGTCAAACTTTAAGGATATATCCGTATAAAACTGTATGTGTCTAATGGTATAGGCTCAAGGTCAATCTTTATATATGCCCAATGACCTTTAAAATGCTTAAGACCAACACAAATCTTAAGGCTTCCATATGTATTATAAAAATGTATGACAAAATATATTATTAAGGATAACCAACGATCATCTTTATAAACGAACCATCATATCGTCATAATACATCAAAACGTACAAATGTACGTGGAACAAACATAACAATATCTTAACTAACAGTGTCTAAGGACTTCAAAACACCCATACTGTATACTTGTGTTCCAAACACAAGTGGGTAAAGTCCT
>JAOQMS010000007.1:1906204-1926123 GCA_027563885.1 Erythroxylum longipes
CTCACCCAAAATTTGCAATTATTTTTCAGGACTCAGAAGAATACCCCGTTAGGCAACGGGAGTATATCTATTGCATGCAAGTGAGGGATAGAGGTCGAGATAAGTTCGCGTCTGCGTTGTATTTCCTTATTTTACACTGAATTGTATATTCCATAAATATTTGTATCTTTGTAATTGAATATCACTGTATGTAATAATTTTTGGAATTGGAAATGGTTTGTATTTGTAATGGGCCCAAATGGCTAGTGAAAATTCTATTGATTACATTGCTTTGTTGAAAATGGTTATAAAATAAAATGAGCCAATTTGGTTATCAATTTTCACACTTTATGTTGTCGTTAAAAAAAATTGTACTTCAATGTGAATGATCGAGTGCTATAACATGTCACCCTCGCGGGGCACGAACTCGGATATCACCATCGATGTCGGATTCGGG
Organism: Erythroxylum longipes; assembly: GCA_027563885.1. Classification (NCBI taxonomy): domain Eukaryota; kingdom Viridiplantae; phylum Streptophyta; class Magnoliopsida; order Malpighiales; family Erythroxylaceae; genus Erythroxylum; species Erythroxylum longipes. Next base: position 1,906,641 of record JAOQMS010000007.1, read on the forward strand.
TCTTGCGGGAGTGGGGTGTTACAGAATCAAAAGAGTTAATAATACAAAGAAATTTGCTTGTTATTTTTTTATTCTCTCTACCTTAAAAAGTGTTGAATACACCATTAAACTCTAAGAAATTGATATCAAAACCATGATAACCTCCAATATGATGCCACTTGGATAAGTTCCATTACTGCATCTTACAAAGAATAACTGTGACAATTGGAGTATACAATTAAAGGCATTGCTTGGTGCACAATATGTGTGGGATGTAGTAAAGAATGGCTACGATGAACTGGCAACAATAGGTAATATGTCGGCAAATTAGATAAAGACGCTGAAAGAGACCAGTATGAAGGATAAAACCACACTTTACCTCCTTTTTCAAGCAATTGATGAATCTAGTTTTAAGAAGCTGGTCAGCGTGACAACATCAAAGGAGGCATGGAAGATTCTCGAAAAAGCATATAAAGGTATAGACCGATTGAAACAAGTTTGCCTACAAACACTTAGAGGTGAGTTTTTGAAGTTTTAAAAATGAAAGAGTCAGAATGTGTATTTGATTATATTTCAAGGGTACGAATAGTGGTGAACCAACTTAAAAGAAATGGTGAGTCGATGAGTGATGGTCGAGTAGTGGAGAAAATACTAAGGCCCTTAACTAATAATTTTGAGACTGTGGTGTATGCAATAGAAGAGTCTATAAACTTGGCAAAGATGGCCATAGATGAGCTCTTAATTTCCTTAGAGGCTCATGAACAAAGAAAGAAGAAAACAAAACAAAAGGTGTTGGAGGAAGCCCTTCAAGCCAAGGCAACACTAAAAGAAGAGAAGTCAAATGTCAGGGAAGGAGGTTATAGTAAAGGTCATGGTAGAAGATGTGGTGGCTATAGAGGTTAAGGTAGAGGTCAGGGAGGAGGCTGTGATAGAGAACAAGAATGGAAAGAGAATAAGGAAGATAAGAACTAATAAAATTCATACGGCAGAGGTCAAGGTTGAAGAAGAGGAAGATCAAGTAAGTACAATGTTAAATGTTATAATTGTAAAAATTATGGCTATTATGCAGCGGAATATTATTACAATGAGATGAAAAATGAGAATGAGAAAAAGGAAGAAAAAAGAGGGTGATGGTATATTGTTGCTAGCAAGTAAGAAGGTCGACCTAATAATGATACGGTATGGTACTTGGACACCAACACGAGCAACCTTATGTGTGCCTACAAGCACATGTTTATTAAGATATAAGAGATTGTGGATGGTCATGTATCATTTAGAGATGCCTCAAAAGTGAAAGTCAAAGGGCAAGGTAAAATTTTCATTCAACGTAAAGATGGAAATGAGTGATTTATTCCTAATGTTTATTATGTCCCAGTTATGAGGAGAGATATTTTGAGTTTGGGTCAATTGTTAGAATATGGTTACATGGTTTTTATAAAAGACCAAATACTTTATTTGAGGGACCAAAATAACCTGTTGTTAGCCTAAGTAGAAATAACCAAAAATTTCATGTTTAAGTTGAATTTGGTGAATGTACAATTAAGATGTTTAAAGGCTTGTGTAGAGGATAAACTTAGTTATGGCATTTGCAATTTGGGAATCTTAATTTTGGTGGTTTGAAAGAATTTGCAAATAAAAGAATGGTGAATGGTATACCAAACATAAACCACTACGATAAATTTTGTGAAGGTTGTATGTTATAAAAACTTTCAAGAAATTCTTTTCCAAAAGAAGCAAGATATCATGATAAAAAGGTGCTAGAATTGGTTCATACCAATATTTGTGGTCCAATAACTCCTAACTCTCTTAGTAAGCACCGTTACTTTATTATTTTTATTGATGATTATTCCTAGAGAACTTAGGTTTATTTTTTAAGGGAGAAATTGGAAGCATTCTCTATTTTTAAGAAATTTAAGGAGCTTATTGAAAACTTGAGTGGTGGGCATACAAAGGCCTAATAGAGGTGGTGAATTTACATCCAAAGATTTTGTAAATTTTTATGAAGAGAATGGCATTAGAAGTTTATTAACAGCTCGTTATTCACCTCAATAAAATGCAGTAGCAGAGAGAAAGAATCGAACCATACTCGCTATGGTTTGAAGTATACTAAAGAGTGAAAACATTTCAAAGGAATTTTGGGCTGAACCAGTGAAATGTGCAATGTATTTGCAAAATCATTATCCAACGGCAAGTTTGGAAAATTTACCCCATAAGACGCATGGTGTGGTATCAAAACCATCAGTGGCATATTTGAAGGTGTTCGGAAGTGTGGTTTATGCTTACATTCTATATCAAAGGTGTATAAAGCTTGATGAAAAAAGCAAGAAGTTGATTTTTATCAGCTATGATGAAAGGTATAAGGTGTATAATATCTATGATCCCTTTACTAAAAAAGTACATGTGAGTTATGATGTTCAGGTCAATGAAGAAAGAATGTGGAATTGGAGTTCCATGGAGGAGATGACTCATGAAGAAGTGAAAAAAGTAACATCAACAACAATTTTCAGACCAACAAACACTACATCGACAACAACACAAGCTGGACCATCTTCAACTTTATCCGATGATGAAGATGAGCCAAGAACACCAAAAATAAGAAGCTTACGAGACGTATACAAAGTGACAAGTGAATTACACTTGGTTTGTCTTTTGGCAGATGTGGAGGACATCAAATTCAAGCAAGCAATAAAAGATGAGAAATGGCTAGTCCAGATACCAAAAGCAGATGAAAGCAATTAAGAAGAATGAAACTTGGTAAGTTGCAAAATTACCCGAGACCTATAAACCTATTAGTGTGAAGTGGGTTTATAAAAAAAAAAAGATGAATGCATAATGCAAAATTAAGAGATACAAGGCAAGACTAGTGGCGAAGGGATATAAGCAAAAAGTTGGGATTGATTATGAAGAGGTGAAGCGAAGTTGGCATTTCTAAATGGAGTGCTTGAAAAAAGAGGTCTACATCGATCAACCCCCTAAATATGGAAAAGGTGTTGAAGTTAAAGAAGGTACTGTGCAAGTTGAAGCAAGTGCCAAAAGATTAGAACACCTGAATAGATGCGTATTTTAGGGAGCATGGGTATGTGCAATGTCCATATTGAACATGTGTTATATATGAAGGTAAGAAAAGATGACATTTTATTTGTGGCCTTATATGTGGATGACTTAATTTTTATGGGAAATAATAAGGAAATGATTGAGAAGTTTACGTTGGAAATGACAAAGGAGTTTGAGATGATCGATTTAGGTTTCATTTCTTATTTTCTTTTATTAAAGTGAAACAAGATAAATATGGAATTTTTATATCTTAACAAGCATATGCAAAAGAGATTTTAAAAAAGTTTAAAATGGAAGATTGTAATCTCGTAAGCATCCCAGTTAAGAGTGGTATGAAATTGTTTTGACATGATGAAGGCAAGGCAGTTAACTTAACAATGTATAGAAGTTTCGTTAGAAGTTTGCGTTCTCTTACATGCACCAGGCCGGATATTGAATATGGAATTGGCTTAGTAAACCGGTATATGAAGGAGCTAAAAATGACGCATTGGAAAGCCATAAAATGAATTCTTCGTTATATTAGAGGTACATTATCTCATGGCTTATTTTACTCTCATACTAATGAGTTTGATCTTATTGGATATTACAATAGTGATTGGAGTGGAGATATGGATGATAAAAAGAGCAATACTAGTTTTGTATTTTTCATGGGAAGCACGACATTTACATGAATTTTGAAGAAACAACCTATAGTTACTTTGTCAACCTATAAAACAGAATATATTACCCCATCTTCATGCATATGTCACCCCTTGTGGCTACGTAAGTTACTAAAGGAGATGAACTTTGCTCAAGAGAAGCCAAAAAAATTCGAGTGGATAACAAGTTGGTGATTGAATTGTCAAAGAACCCAGTGCATTATGAAAGGAGCAACCATATTGATGTGCGTCTTCACTTCATACAGGAGCATGTGAAGTATGGTGATGTGGAGATGACTCACGTGGTGAGTCATGATCAAGTTGCAGACATATTCACAACTACTGATTGAACTCTTCAACAAATTCAAGAAGTTGCTCGGGGTGTAAGAAAGAAAATAATTAACTTTAAGTGGGTATGCTGGAAATCTAAACTAAATATGGTCAAATAGTTAAAAGTGTTTAAAGTGGACAAAATTTGAAGCTAATTTAAGAGAGAATTTGAAAGAAAAATGTTGTTCATTTTGGGTGTGTCACTTATGGATTTAAAGCTCTTTAAGTCTAGTTTTAGGTAGTGAATGTTTCAAGTCATTTGGACTTCTTTATAAAAAATTATGGTTATTTAAGTAAAGGATGGTCAAAATTAACTGTTTTTTATAATTTTGTTTTTTATTTTATCCTATGAATTTCTAAGGTTATCATCTGATATTTAGGCTTATAAAAAGAGTTGTAATCAGTTCTTATGTAAAATAATCAAAAGAGTTAATAACAGAAAGAAATTTGCTTGTTATTTTTCTCCTCTTTACCTCAAAAAGTGTTGAATACACCATTAAACTCTTTAACAAATTCCATCCCAGAATTCTTGACAGAGACTTCAGCTTATGCAGGGCCAAACTTATACGTGTCAAGGGCTTTTAGTATTGGAAAGACTAATCAGATATGTGAAGAAACCAGATGGAGTGAGCCTTTTGTTAAAGTCAGCAACTCCAACTCCATTCCTATAACAAATTTCCAACTTTGAGATTATCAGGCAGAGAGCACCGACTCCACCGATCTCTACTTCAACGTTTTCTGTTTTATCAAATTGCATCGTTTTCTCTTTTCCATTTTTTCCTTCCCTTATAGTTGTAGTGTTGAAATCATCAGAATTTGTAAGCCTATAAAAAGGCACTTGTTTGTATGAATTATATCATCCCTTCAGAAAACATTTCCTTCTCCCTTTGTGTTCAACAATCTAGTATGAGAGCCATACCTCTTTGATTATCGGGCTAAAAATGTTTACACCATCTCTCTGGTTCTTTGTCGCTATTTTGTTCTGTGCATTTGTGTTACATCACTGGGCATTTCTGGTTTCTGAACATTGACCCAAGAACAGTGTAGAATCTGAATTTTTATGGGTTTTTGGAGGGTTGGAATTGAGTCGCTGGTGATTGGATTTCTGATGGTGTTTATGTCAAAAGTTGAAAATTAAGTGGCAGGATGTTGGTTGAAGAGCAAGTGAAACAAAGAAACAAAAGAAAGGAGAAAAGACAAACGAGGTGGGCAAAGAAGAAAAGAAAAACGTGTGGGGCAGTGAGATTTGAAAATTTGTGTATGCCACCATTATTCTCTACTATTCACTAGTTTTTTGACTAATTACAGATTTGGCCCTTGTTCTTGTTTCCTTACTCAAATAGTAAACTAATATTTTGTATTGTTACATTTGAGTCACTATAAGAGGTTTTCCATGACAAAAACCCACCATCTTCTCAGCTTACCTCCGTCATTCCAACCGCTACTGCACAGTCAACAAATGGCAGATCTTCAAGTTATTGGCAACATCAAAAGGCTCAACCATCAAAATTATAATTCTTGGTATACTTGCATAATGTCCTATCTGCAAGGACAAGACTTATGGGAAATTGTTAATAGAAGTGAAATTATGCAACCTACGACAGAGGATGCATTGCGAAAATGGAAGATAAAGGCGGGCAAAGCAATGTTTGCATTAAAGACAACAATCGAAGAGGACATGCTAGAGCACATTCAGGATGCCAAGACTCCAAATGAAGCTTGGAAAACACTCGACCAACTATTCTCCAAAAAGAACGATACGAGATTGCAACTACTTGAAGGTTAGTTGTTATCACTATCACAATGTGACATGTCGATCGCTCAATACTTCCATAAAGTCAAGTCATTATATCAAGAAATTTCAAAATTAGACCCCTCAGCCCCTAGCGATGAAACCAGGATGAAAAGAATAATCATCTATGGTTTACGACCTGAGTATAGAGGCTTTATCGCTGCAGTACAAGGATGGCAAACCCAGCCATCACTTGTTGAGTTTGAGAATTTGCTTACCAGTCAAGAAGCCATGACTAAGCAATGGGAGGAGCTTCGTTAAAGAAAGAGGAGGAAGCACTCTACGCCACTAAAGGTAGGCGGAATTTCAAACAACATGATGGTGAAGAATCTAAAAGGAGGAATAATTACAAATGGAAGAATTACCAAGGAGAAGGGAGTACACGAGCGGGGGGAGAATCAAGGAATCGTAGCAATAATAAATGGTTCAGAGGAAAGTGCCACAATTGTGGAAAGAAGGGATACATGGCGAAAGCCTGCTGGTCGAATAAAAAGCCTATAAAGAGCAATGTTGCCACTTCCAAGGATGAGGAAGAGTGGGATGTTGATGCATTACTTGCGGTAATGCGGGAGGAGCTTACTTTTATAGTAACAACTTCTGACCACATTGATTATGATCAGGAAGACTAGATTATTGATTCGGACTGCTCAAATCATATGACTGGTGACAAAGAGAAGTTGAAGAATGCCGCAGAATACAAAGGTAATCGTATGATGGTGACTGTGAACAAATCAAAGCTACCAATAGCTCACGTTGGAGATGCTTCGGTCTCTCCTCATCGTAGCACCATGGTACCACTTTAGAATGTCTACCATCTTCTAAGTATGAAGAAAAATCTTCTCTCGGTGGCACAATTAACATCTTCAAGACATTATGTATTGTTTGGTCCCCAAGATGTGAAAGTGTATCGAGAACTTCGGATCCTTGAAGAACCAGTGATGAAAGGTCAAAGATTGGAATTGGTTTACGTAATGACAGCAAAAATCGCATACATAGACAAAACAAGAAGGAATGAGACTGCAGATTTATGGCACATGCGATTAGGCCATGTTAGCTATTTAAAGCTAGAAATAATGATGAAGAAGTCAATGTTGAAGGGTCTTCCTTCAATTGAAGTAAGGAAGGATACAATTTGTACAGGCTGTCAATATGGAAAAGCATATCAGTTACCATATAAGAAGTCCAAGTTCAAAGCTAAAGAACCATTAGAGTTTATTCACTTTGACATATTTGGACCTATTAAGCAAGCCTCAATTAGTGTCTTGAAGTACATGGTAACCTTCATTGATGACTTTTCCAGGTATATGTGGGTTTATTTTATGAAAAATAAATCTGAAACTCTTTCTAAGTTCACAGAGTTGAAAAAGACAACAGAAGCGGAAGTTGGCAAGAGAATGCAGTGTCTATACACTGATAATGAAGGAGAATATGTCACAGAAGAGCTCATTGATCTTCTTCGCAATCACATAATACGCCATCAGTTTACGTGTGCGAACACCCTATAGCAAAATGGCGTAGCTAAAAGGAAGAACAAACATCTAGCAGAGACATGACGAAGTATGCCACACTCAAAGCATTTTTTAGGAAGATTTTAGGCCGAAGCAATGAAGAGTGCTGCCTTCGTGATCAATAGAATTCCTCAACAAAGGTTAGGTTTCTTATCACTTTTTGAAAAATTGTGGAATATGAAACCCACAGTTAGCTATCTTTGAGTTTTCGGATGTGTATGCTATGTGTTTGTACCTAACCATCTATGTAGCAAAATGGACAAGAAGGCTGTGAGGTACATCTTTGTAGGATATAATGATCAAAGAAAAGGATAGAGATGCTGTGATCCTAAAACTGGGAAATGCTACCCATCCCGAAACTTCATGTTTGATGAGACATCTTCATGGTGGGCCCCAGGCAAGGAAGTTATGCTAGACTCAAATGATTTTAAGGATGAGCTACAATCTTCTCGGGTTAAGCTAAGCGTAGGAGAAGATGAAGTAGAAGGTGATGGTGATAATGCCAAAAAGACACGCGACCAAAGAACCTGGCAAACTGGCGCATTTGAATGACCAGAATTATCTACGCTCAGAAGGTCAGCTAGAATCAGAAAGTTGAATTCCAAATACGCCAATGCTGCCATTGTTGAAGAATCAGGTTTAAAAGAACCTAAAACATTTGAGGAGGCATCTAAATTCATAGAATGGAATGAAGTCATGCAAGAGGAAATTGCTGCATTGAACGGAACCAGACTTGGGAGCTCGTGCCAAAACCAAAGGACGTGAAACCTATTTCTTGCAAATGGGTGTACAAGATAAAGCACCGCTCAGATGGATCTATTGAAAGGTTCAAGGCTTGTCTGGTAGCTCGAGGGTTCTCCCAACAATATGGGATGGATTATGATGAAATGTTTAGTCTTGTAGCAAAACTTACAATTGTTTGAGTTTTATTAGCTCTTGCAGCTAGTAAAAGTTGGAACTTGTGGCAGATGGACGTTAAGAATGCCTTTCTATATGGAGAGTTGCACCGGGAGATTTATATGAATCAACCAATAGGATTTCAAAGTCAAGATCATCCTAACTACGTATGTAAGCTTCGAAAGGCACTCTATGAATTAAAACAAGCACCTAGGGCATAGTATGGTAAGATTGCTGAATTTCTTGCTCAGAATGGCTATTCAGTAACACATGCGGATTCTAGCTTGTTTGTTAAGACTAATGGAGAAAAGCTAGGTATTGTGCTAGTTTATGTGGATGATATGATCTTAACAGAAGATTGGGAAGAAGAAATTCTTCAAACAAGGGAGAATTTATCGGTCTGCTTTCAGATGAAAGAATTGGGCCAACTGAAGCACTTTCTTGGCTAGAAGTTGAGTACACTAATGAAGGGATCATACTTCACCAACAGAAGTACTCCAGTGATTTGCTAAAACAGTTTGGAATGTTGAATTGCAAATCCGTTTCAACACCAATGTAATTAAATGCGAAGATATGTGGCCAAGGAGGAAAGGATTTAGAAGATGCAACGATGTATGGACAGTTAGTAGGTAGTCTGATCTACCTAGTCTTAACAAGACCCAACATTTCTTATGCAGTCGGAGTAATGAGTCGATATATGCAGAATCGTAAGAAACCTCATTTGGAAGTAGTTAGAAAAATTTTGAGATATATAAAAGGTACTCTTAGTTATGGTATTCTGTACAGAAAAGGTGAAGACACGAGGCTAGTTGGCTATTGTGATGCCGATTATGCAGGTGATCATGACACCCGACATTCAACCACTGGGTATGTCTTTTTGGTTAGAACTGGAGCAGTTTCCTGATGCAGCAAAAGACAACCAATAATGGTTGCTCAAGAGAGCACTTGGCTGATACTATTATTGAAAGACTTGCACCAGCCAACACAATATGCAATTCCCTTGTATTGTGATAATCTGTCAACAATACGATTAACTGAAAACTCAGTATTTCATGCAAGAACCAAGCACGTGGAAGTTCATTATCGTTTTATTCGGGAAAAGGTTCTCGAAAAAGAAGTGGAGCTGAGACCGATTAATACGGAAGATCATATTGCAGATCTGTTTACTAAGAGTCTGAGTGGGAACAAAGTTGAAGACTTTTGTCATCAGCTTTGGCATGGTGAAAAGAGTAGGAGCTGGTGTTGAGGGGAAGTTTTAAAATCAACAACTCCAGCTCCCTTCCTATAGCAAATTTCCAACTTCAAGATTATCAGGCAGAGAGCACCAGCTCCACCGATTTCTGCTTCAACATTTTCTGTTTTGTCAAATAAGATGAACACTGCTGAAATGTTCGAGGCTGCTTCCATGTACGTCAAGTTCTTGCAAGCTCAAGTCAACATTCTAGAGGTCACGGAGTCATTGCAGGTGGTTATTTCTCTATTTGCAGTACTTCTGGCAGCTAGTTCCTTTTGTTTTAGCCTTTAGCCCATTTCATATGTATACTCTAATTTTTTTTAGAGCATTACATTTGATATTCAGAACTAACATGTAGGATATGATTCCAATGCAGGCAAAGAAGGAATCAATAGTACCTAAAAACGAAGTCCAGCTACTTGCGTCTCCAGCAATACAAGAAAAGTTGTATTCGTTGGAGAAATGTTTGATTCCTATAGAGTTTGTTCAAACCGTGACGACTGTTCATGAGATCAAAACAAATTCCTTAGTCAAGGAGGAGATTGATCAGTTAGCGAATACCATTAATAATCACTAAAGTTCCTTCAATTAAAGAAGCTTATTTCTTTTTCTTCTTTTTCATGTATTCATTTTTCTAAGTACGTTTTGACATTAACTTTTCATCTCAACTTCTTATCGGGATTTAGGCGCTAATTCTTATCCAGGGATGTAAAAGACAGTTTCATGCAAAATTTTTATCTACAAGAGGCCCATTTACTTTCTTTTGCTTTGATATATACTGTTATGTGTCAATACTCGACGTTCAAAATCAAGTAACATCAAAAGACTTGTTACATTATGTAATTATGTAACAATGGAAAAAGTGAAAAATAAATAAATGATTGTGTTAATTGTTTAAGAAAAATATTTATTATGAGATTCAACTCTAATCCCAACTTCCCTGAATTTAATAGGAAGATCGTAACAAGGTTACTAATGACAAAATGCATGCACTAAGTTGAGAGGAGTGGCAACCGAATGCTTTGTAACCATCCAGAGAAAGATCTTATGTTCAGTTCTTGTTTCCGCTTTGTTTAGATCGCAGTATCCTCCTATGAACCATCTCTAATTTAAGATTAGACAAACATAAAAAAGAGATGGCTTACACTAACCAACCGACCAACGAAATTATTTTTCAGGAAATGATGTACGTAGGGGTGGGCATGGTTATAGCTAATTTGAACTTTGATGCAGTAACTAAGTGATAACGTTGTTGTATTATATGGCCCTGCTCTGTCAAGGTTCTGTTCGCTCTTAATATAGGATTTGGGTATAAGACGTCTATGAAATTATAAAACTCTCTACCAAAACTTGGGGACATATAGCATTAATCAGAATGGAATGGACAGTTTTAGCCCTATATGCCTTACCAGGCTCGTAATAACTGTAACTTTTGCCGCAACGTGGGAAAGTGGATTATCCCACTTCCCATATTTCAGGAACTATGCATTATTGCATATTCCAGGCAGTGCAGTTTTGACAAATGTTTTCACACCAAGAACTTAACAATGGCTTCCCTTTCTGCGAGATTTCTCCTCTTGGTCACGCAAGTTTTTACGTCGGTTTCTACAACACTTTCTGCGACAGTAATAGAGGACCTCATGAACTTAAAACCCCCTCCAGATTTCAACTCCACTATCTCTATCAACTGTATTAACAACCCTTCTCTTAGATACTGCAGCTCTTTCCCCATGGAACTCAATGAGATCTTCAAGTCCACCATTGTTGCAAGCCACCTTTGCAACGAATCAAAGAACCCAAATTGTGTTGAGTCGTTCCCCAGAATAGACCTTAGAAATCGTCCCAAGATTGCACCCCTTTACCTGTCGTATGATTTCTTTTGGAAATACTGCCCTTTGAGCATTCTATCGATTGATCTTGCAAACAACTCTTTAGACGGCAGTTTCCCGTCTGATGTGCTGGGTTGTGCACAAATCCATGCTCTTGACTTGAGCTTCAATAGCTTTACAGGTGAACTTCCAATAAATAGCTTCTCTCCTCTAACTAACCTCACATCTCTCAATTTGTCATACAACCATTTTTTAGAGAGTGAAGTGTCAGAATCCCAGTTTTTCAAACGTTTCAACGCTTCAAGTTTTCTTGATTCTGGTCTCCTTGTGAGTCACAGAACTTATAAGGTGAAGGCTATACTTCTCTTAGTCGGATTTCCCATATTTGTGATTCTGATGGTGGGTTGTTTTGGGTGGTTATGTTTGCGAAGGCCCGATTACCTACCTAGGGTACTCCAGCAAAAACACAAGTTTACAAAAGCAATGTTAAAAGCAGCAACTGATGGGTTTTCGAAGAGAAATTTAGTGGTGAAGGGCGATGGAGTATATATGTACGGAGGCAACCTGAGAGACGGTACTGAAGTCGGGGTAGAAACCTATCACGACAACATTTCAAGGGAAAGTTGCAAAAAATTTGTTGAGGATTGCAAGGTTCTTGCTCAGTTAAACCACAGGAATCTAGTTAAGGTACTAGGTTGGTGTAGTGACAGAAACTTCAGAGCCATTGTCACAAAATGGTCCGAGAGACGGAACGTTGAGATGTGGTTGTCAGCGTCAGCTCCTCCATGGAATCGAAGGTTGAAAGTACTTAAAGGAGTTGTGGAGGGCATGTGTTACCTGAATGGACAATGGCCTGAAGTGGGATATGATCTCAGGACACGAAGTATCCTACTCTCTGACGATCTAGAGCCCCAAATATCAAGATTTAAGATTGAAGCCCAAAATGTCATTAACAAAAGTATGTTAAATAATTTGTTTACTAGTTTGATTCTTTCACGCTGTTACCTAGTTTGTGTCCATAACGCTGACATGCATTTAATGTAACGTGCTTGATCTTTCCAGAGGTTTACAAGTTAGGAGTGCTTTTACTAGAGATGATAGCTAACAGAAGGCCGCATGAAGAGTTTGCAAAAGGTGAGGCTGGTTTTATCGAGTATATCAGAATGAACTACCCTGCAAATCTGAATGATATAATGGACACAAGGCTGAAAATATCGGATAATGCTTTCGATCAAGCGAAACAAGGGGTGGGGCTGGGATTGTTGTGCACTGATCAATCAGCTAGCAAGTGCCCAAACTTGAATCAGTTAAGTAACATAATTAGGAAAGCATACCAGACTTCGCTTGTTTTAGCAACTCAAAATCACAGATCTCATGGAGGAAAAGCACACAAACGTGTTCAGCCGAGAGAGAGATGAACAGTCAAGAATCAGAGTTTCTTTTCGTGCAATCTGTAATGTACTGACCTGGAAGAACATATTGTTTTGGTTGATAAGGATGCAAACAGCTGTTGAAAGATCATAAAGTTTTCAACAAGTGAATTTCCTCCAATGTGGTACAAATCTATCACTTTCCTAATAGCTCAAAAAGTCATATCAAAGGGGAAAAACAAAATCGTAGAAGATTTAAAATAAATGCCCAATACAAACTTCCTCATATACAGAATAGAAAAGAAATTTGTAAGATATTCTATATAGAATCAAGATTTTCATCTGAACTAACCAATCCATTTCTGCAACAATACCATTGAAAAAAGAACTGACCAAATTCAAGTGAATCATATGAGAAGATAGATTACTGAGTCTTTTTTTTTTTTTTTGTGGCGTGTGGGATAATTCCACTTTATTAAATTTAACAATTTCTCAGAAGTAAATTCATTCAAATCGACTAATCATAATCCCCCATTCATAGTGATCACTAAACACCACTCTAACCATGGACACAGGAACTGATTCTACTGGAATTTCGTCACACTAGACCCTAATACTACTTACCGGAGGAAGGGCTAGAATAACTAGTTTTTAACAAACTAGGTTAGCATGGGGTAAATTGCTCTAAAATGAAGAGGAATTCCTAATCTACAGTAATCCTATTAAAATTTCTACTAGTTATAGATAAACTGCTAAGAGAAAAGCATAACGTATTGAAAAAAAGGCTTAATCTAAATAATGAAAACATTGTAAGAGGGTGACTAAATAAGCAAATATAAAAGAAATAAATCACATATGTTTAATGTGCTCCTATATCAGCCATGCTAGCTACGTATAGAATAATCAAAACGACAGAAAAAATATTGTACAATCAAAATTTCTCCCTGTACTATTTAAAATCACATTTAAATTAGACTATCAAAGGGGTACAAAATTTTTCCCTGTACTATTTAAAATCACATTTCAATTAGACTATCATAGTCATATTATTCTTGAGAGGCAGTTTGCTGAGTTTAGGATGGAAGGAATGAAGCAGAGTCCAGAATCAGAACTTTACAATCATCAAAATCGTTTCCCTGGGAAAAGAGGAAATATAAAGGCAAAAATCATTTCTTAAAATGCAGTCTGGAAGAATTCTTTAGATGGTTGTCAGGTTAAAAGAAGCACCTTTTGTACTAACATCAGGAAAGTTGGCAATTCATCATCTTATTATGCCAGGCCTGTTTGCTTGTACCTTAGATCTGTTCTTGCTGATCATCTTTGGCACATCAGGTGTTAAAGCATACATTTTAACAGCAAACAGTTCCCGGGGAAATCCCCTCTGGTCCTGAAAACAAACAAGGTATGAGCAAATAAACAACCTATATAGTTGAAAACAATTAATCTTTAGTCTTTATAGCCTAGCATCGAGGTAAATCTAATATGGCTGGCAGTTGAAAACCAGACAGATTCAACTTCCAGCTGAAGATGGACAATAAACCTAAGTTATTCTCTCAAGCCAACTAAAATTCTAAAGGAAAAACAATCAGAAAGCAGCATTCTGAAAAGGAAATTTATTCTTTTCTACTGATTGAAGCTGGATTTAGTTAATTCATGCTCTTAAACAGTTCCTTTAGCTAATTAGAACAAGACCACAAATGTATCTTTTCTACTGATTGAACCTGGATTTTGGTTAATTAATGCTCTTAAACAGTTCCTTTAGCTAATTTGAGAAAACCCACGAATGAATTGACCTAATTATACTAATAATAAGGAGAAATATTAGCTTACATTGAAATATAATCTTAAACAGAAACTTATATAATTAGATTGTATAAATAAATTAACATACAAAATAAATATACAGTATAAATGTAAAGAAGCTAACCCTTGATTTGTAGAGATGCAACCCACACCTACTAAAGAGCTCCTTGAAGTATGAGTCAGATCTGGTGATGCTTCTATCATCTTTGTCTAATACAAATCCTGCCAACATGCAGTTTATAGTCAGATTAACATCTAAACAATGCAACATTTGCAAGTGGGGCCACAGAAATCCACCACCAAGCTATATATCTTATTTCAAAAGAAGCAGATTAATTTTTTAGCATTTTTGGATGTTTTAAGGATTTTGGCTGTACAATTTTGATGAATGCAATTGTAGCCGGAATTGTATTACAGGAGAACTTACACAAATGAATGTATGTTTGGGTCTTGGACCCGAGAATAAATGTTTTGAATGGGTAACACTAGAACTACAAGCTCAGTGGCTGAGGTGAATCTCTCCTACAACAAGAACTCACCTCATAACATGTCTATTTTCTGCTTATAGCCAGTTCATGCCAATTATTCAGATTCACATGGAAATGGCAAGAAGTAGTTGATTTCTAACAAACATTGTATTATGATGCTCATGATGTGACTAATAATTGGATCTAAATAAGCAAAATTGGCAGACTTAACATTATTTCACAAATTTGCTTTTGATTGTTTTCTTTTGCTTGAGAGTTAATCTGGAAATATGGCAAACTCAACTATGCACATTTGAAAGAATGGAAAAGAGTACCATTTCTGGCAATGTTCTCCTTCAGGACAAAAAACCCACCAGGTTTGAGGCCAGTCTGCAATGAAAATCAGTTGCAGAATTTAAGATGAACAGATTTTAGAACAACTTAAAGCACCATAACTAGAAGGAAGCCAAAATTAAAGTTGCAAGGAAAAGCTACCAATGAAAGAATAGGGCACACAACATTCTATAGCAGACTTTGTTCAACATTGTTTGCTACTAAAAAATGAGTATAGTTGAATGTAATATGCTAAAGCACACATTAAGAGTTGATGAACTTTCCGCATTATAAAGAAAGATTAAGGATGACTACAAGTTTAATTTTTCAACCAATGAGATAATTGACTAGGCCAAATAATTGAACATAATGCTTTCAATTCTTGAAACCATACCTTTGCTCTCTTGAAAAATGAGATGAAATCATCATCAGTTAGATGGCCAATACACCACTGGACCCAGATAACATCATATCTCCCTGTATCAGGCGTAAATTCCTAAAAGGGAAAGAAATCCTCATTTTGTGTCTAAAAGAGTATAAAAAGGAAAGCGCTTCCACATACAAGATCAAAAGATCATTATTCAAAGATAGTTAAATTGTTGAGTGACTAGAAGGCTATAATCTCTCTTCCTCTCCCGACTTCCTTTGTTTTAACTTGCTAAATGGATTGCTTGAACAAGATATCATATGTGTCATTTTCCTCAAATGAAAATGTTTACCTTCCAACAGATAATTTAAATTTAACTACTCAAGGATGAAGAATTTGCAACTTGAACTAATTCCCCCATGCTTGCAAAGTATTCTCAATCAAAAAATTTATTATTGTTCCTATGTCTAACTTTGTCTTCTGAATATGTGTTAGCAACACTAGCCCAGAGTTCTACTTCTACCTGGATACAAATTAAATCCAAGTGCTACCTGAAGTGGAATACAGAAAAAATTCGTGGCTTTGTGTGCATCAGATGCCATAGGATTTTCCTGGACTAAACTTTCACGAGCAGCATCTAAGAAATGTGAGACAGGCTCAAGAAGATCAACCTGGAGAAAAAGAAATGGAAAGGTAAAGGAAACACAGCAATAAGCTCTCGGTAATGAGAAGGGCAGACTGGACAACAATCTCAAGAATTTCTCAGAACTGTGCATATGCACCCTTTAGCCATGCAATGAACAAAAACATTGGAGACACTAGAATCAAATCCCATTACCTCATTGAAATATCTGATCAGAAGTTTCTTAGTGATTCTCCCAATGCCACTGCCACAATCTGTATAAGTTTTAAATTAATTGCCAACAGTATAAATGTGTTGGTGTGCGTGTAGATATATAGTAAAGCATGATCACTCAACATTTAACATATTGAGATTTGGCCATAGACTTTTAACATCTTAAAAATATACAACGCAAACTACGAACATATTCTCCTCAGGAAACACAAAGTTAATTAAGTAAATCAACGGAGCATACAAGCAGGAAAAAATTACACACATTTATAAGCACACAAAATCAAGTTGCATAGCAGAAGAGTACCAAGACCAACAAGATGACGATTCTTTCCAGCATCAACGAATAGTTCGGATAGAAGGGCTTGAAGAAAACCTTCACTGCCCTTGACGTCAGTGTCGCTAACAAGCCCGTAGCCTCCTAACACCCCATCTACGGATGCCTCCACACCCTAAACCAAGAAGAAAAGAGGCCCAGAAGCTCTATTTCAACTAGAACGCAACAAAACAAAACAATTACTCGATCAGTGCTTAAAGGGTGTAATACTTACTTCCCAGTAAGCAACCCCGTCGCGGTACCAAAGGGACTTCTTCAAGGTGTCTCCAGCGTGTTCTCTCCACATCTCGTCCGCGTTCTTGAACCGCCTGCCGCTGCAATCGGAGCCAGAGGCCTCCATCGGCGAAGCTCTGACGGCAGTGGAGTTGGAAGCGAGTCTGGAACAGAAGAAGAGTGACCCTAGTGCGGTTGGATTATGGAGGGAAACATGAGCCGCACTGGTTGTTAAGCCCGTGCGAATTCGGTGCATACGCAAAAAAGGAAACTTCAAATCTTGACGGTCGAAATCGTTTTCTAACTGAAGTCGTCTTCTTTCTTAATTTAAGTCTTGATGAAAATACGGTTAGTTAGTTCATTTGCCGTTAAAAACTTTTGAAATATCCAATTTTTTAATTTAAATTTTAACTTTTTATTTCAATTTATTTTAATAACCTTTTTTGGTTAAAAATTGGTCAATTTGTTAATCAATTAATCAATTTTCATAAATTAATAAGTTCTTATCAACTAAAATAAATCAATTAATTTTCATTCAACAACTTTTTTTTTTATTAAACTTCAAATTCTTCGATAAGAAAAGATGATCACTTTTAATTATATTTCGAATTCTTTAATTATATTTAATATTTATCTCATTTTATAATGACCTAATACTAGTTGAATCTTTTAAACGTTAAATCTCTTGCCTTGCAAGTTTAACTTCTGATCTAATTTTAAGACATTGGTCAACTTCTTTAAATTACATAGGGATATATTTGAATAAGTTAATAAATTAGTTAACAATTATGAGATCAAATGAATTTTATATATTTCAGCAAAGATATGAGTACTATTTCGTATCGGCCGGAAAACGGTACTCAAATCCTTAGTATTGCACTGGTTGTAGATAACGGCCGATAATGGGTGGTATGTACTAACTAGTCCCGAAATACTAGAAAAATTCGAATGGCTAATCGAAAATTTTAAAAGTTATGGATAAAATTTTAAAAAACCTAAAATGTTAAAACCTAACCATACTCATTTTCTCCTTTAGTTCAGTCTCATGCACGACTCTCACTCTTATTAGCCACCACCCTCCCTCATACTCAGTCCTCACTGTCCACTCTGCAATCCAGTCTCCTCTCCAGTTGTCGTTGCTTCCTCCACCATTCGTTGCTTCCTCATCTGCTGCCTCCTTCTTTTTTTAGAAATTAAAAAAATTTCATTAAATAGAGAAGATAGAGCATAGCACATGGGATAGACCCACTTGAAGTTTCTAGTTGATTGAATAGCGACTAAACGACATCGTATGAAAACAAATCAACTACCGTTTAGACATTTAGGGTATACCGACCCTTAATTTTCTCGGTTCTTCCTCAACTCTTCCTTTTTGGAAATAGAAGCAAGTCGCTGGAATGACTTCCTCTACTGTTTCCTTGTTAATTCGTTGCTGCTCTACATACATTAGTCACCTTCGTTACTGGTGGCTACTTAACACGCACCACCTGTGTGTCAAGTCAGCCAGTCCCCACTCAATCCTCGCGTCAGAAATAACACTAAAAGTCATATTTACATCTGGTTGACCTACGACCTAACCTACATTACTCATTAACTTAGTAGTAATTTGCCTGTTTTTTTTTATGTTAAGTTGTATGTTTTTGCTTTGTACTGCAATTGCATTATATTTTAGTTGTCTCATATGTGTACAGTGAATGATTTATAAAATATGCATTGGGTTTGGAATTGGTTGTGTAAATTGTGTATTGTTTAAGAACATTTAGGCATTGTAAATTTTATTTATTTGAGTTTTTATATTATTTTTTAATTTAATAATCATAAAAATGATATTAAAATTAATTCATTAAATTTTTAATTTGTTAATTGATTTATATGAAACATATAATTTACTATTATTTTTTATGCATAAAATATATTTAAAATGTTATTAACCATTTAAATATAAGATTTAATATATAATTAAATCATTTAATATTTGCAATTAAGTTAAGAAAATTAAATGCTTGCATTTTTATATCGTTTATTGTTGTCAATAGGAAATAATATTACAAATATTAATCTTATTTTATGGGTAGCAAATACACATTCATCATCTTATCTTATGGAAAGTTAAATACATAATAGAAATTAATATGTGAATGTATAAGCGAATACTTATCTTATGGAAAGTTAAATATTTAATAGAAAATAATATGTGAATGTATAAGTGAAACAGAGGATTAAAGCAGCTCAGGACAGAATGAAGAGTTATACAGATGCACACAGAAAAGAGATAGAATTTGAAGTTGGAGACAAAGTGTTTCTTAGAGCTTCTCCATGGAAAGAGGTTTTGAGATTTGGTAAGAAGGACAAGTTAAGTCCGAGATACATAGGCCCTTATGAAGTCCTTGAGAGAATTGGGTCTTTAGCTTATAAATTAGCTTTGCCATCAGAGTTGTCTAAGATTCACAATGTTTTCCATGTATCAATGCTGAGAAGG
>JAOQMS010000007.1:1944540-1961695 GCA_027563885.1 Erythroxylum longipes
TTTTATAGCCAAAAAGGGATATAATAGAGAAGGGGAGAAATTGTTATTTTGAACAAATTAGGCACACATGACCGTTAAAATTTCATGTGTCAACATTTGTTTGATTGGTCTGGGAATATACTCACAAGCTAGATTGCTGTCCTTTCATTTGAGAGCGTGTGCAATTCTTGTACTATCGGGTAAATTTTTGATAGGACGTACATGAGACTTGACAAAAAGATATACTTTAGTTTCGTTAACGGTGTTTAAGTAATACAAACAAGGGAACTCCTTGCTAAACAAAAGTTTCGCATAGAAGCTTTAGATATAGTCTTTACCACATGAACAGTAATATTCGGTATCAAATTGTTATACAGTATGCAAAGCTCTCTATTTTATGAAGGGCAGAAGATGGACATTACGCCACTTTCCTTTTTCATCTTACAAAAAGATTATGATTGTCTACGGGACGGCGGGAATAAGTATTTATTCATCGCAGTTTTTAAACGTAATCACATATTTAGATCTGTGGTAAACAATCGGAGATTGGAGAAAAGTGCGATACCACTGCAGAAATCAATAAACAGAAAGAAGGTTGCGATAGGAAACTACTTCTGTGGTAAAAATTTTGCTTTTCATTAATAACCTTTACCAGAAATATTATTTTTCATTATACTCTTAATTAATATGACTAATAATATATTTTATGAAATATTTTATTTACTAATTTCATTTTATTTATATTTTCTTATTTTAATTTAATAATTTATTTTTTATAATTTTAAATTTGTATGACTAACAATATATTTTTAATTATTTATACAACAATTAATAGTTTATTAAATCAACAAACTTTTTAATCACTTTATCTCTTTTCAACAACTCAATCGCACTTGCCAAATACTTATTTTCACGTTTCAGCAGTTACTAAAACAGCAATCTCAAACATATAAGTATTTATTGAAAATAAGTAATTATTATTTTAGAAGGTTGATTTCAGCAGGTTATCAATCGTCACCGCTCTTTCAAACCAAACCTATCTCTATAACTCAAATTTGTAACCTTTTAATCATTTAAAAAAACCTTATCAGTTCCTTAAAATTTTACCCTCATCGTATGCCCTGCCAACTATACCATAAAAATGCGTAAAGTGGAAATAATGAACGAAAGGATCGGTCAGGGTATCCAGAATTTCAGTCTTTGATGGTGCACAAATAGTTTATAATCTGTCTTTCACTGCTATATATACACAATTTAATGTAATTCATGAGGTTTTAAAACTTTGGATTTGACTGAATTAAGTTGTTTTCAATCTATTTTTTCTACCTCAATATACCGTTACTCAAGAGATTCTACCCAAGCATTTAATTTGTTGGGGTCATGATTTCAGTGGAGGGGGCTACAAAAATTTAACATGTGGAGTGTACCGAATGGGGAAATTTCCTATCGGTCCCCTCTCCTTTCCATGACAGTCCTTGGAATAAGAAGTTTAGAATTTTCTTATCTCCCCGCAAGTCGAGAACACATCCATAAATGTAGCATTAAAATGAGATCACAACTTGGTGCACGAGAACCAAAACCAGTAGGGATGGCAATCCGGTTTTGGCTCAGGTTTGGCAGATTATAAGTGAGCCACGAGCTAATTATGATCAGCGTGTGCGAGCTATGGACCGGTTTTAACAAAACGATACTGTTTTATCTAAAATGATCGGGCCGAGGATCGGATTGGGCCAGCCCGTGACCCGTTAAACTCAGGCCAAAAACAGAACGACGTTGTTTTGTATTTTTTTAAATTAAAAAAATATAGACAGGCGGGATTAGCCCGTGACCCGTGGCCCGCCTGATTGAGGCCGGGCTGGGCCGAGTCGAGGGCAGCTCAGACTTGGGCTGGCCCATTGACATCCTTAAAAACCAGTATTAATTGTAAGGCAAATTAGTGATGGTGGTCGTCCTCGTAGTGAAACCGACTTTTGTTTTTTTTCCGTCTATCATTAAGCTACCCAAAATTTAAGTTGAAGGTAGGATAAAACCAAACCCTTTTTATACCGTACCACGTTTGCAGGGTCCCACACACGCGGTGGAAACTCTTTATCTTTTGGAGAATCGAACTCGCGACGTTGGGATATATCCAAGCCGAAACTTGGACCTCTAATACCATTAAACTACCAAATTTTGAGTTGAAGATAGGATGAAACCAAAACCTTTATGAACTTCTAGTTGCTTGAAGATATGTTTTCTTTCTAATATCTCGTGAATTGCCCGTATCAAATATATTATAAATCATTTGAAGGGGTTTTTTTAATACTTTAAAATTATGTATATTAAATAAATTATTTAACAAAATAAGACTTAACTCATAACCTTTTAATGCAAAAGACTCATTTCTTCTTTTGAGAATAAATCGTAGAAATTTAAAAACTTAGCATTTTCAGAACATTGTATATAAAATATAACTGGGTCAAATCTTCTGTTTCAAAAAAAAGACTTAAGAATCATGTAACTTGTATATGAACTTAATTAGAAAAGGTTCAATCTCTCTTTCTTTCTTTTTTTTGAAAGCGGAAGAACCCGCAGTCGCTATCACTGAGATGCGCATTGAGTAAACCTCCAGATTGATATAATAGCTTGCAAATCACGCCAACCAAATACTCTGCACTAGGCAAGCCCTGTGTGCAATATCTTACAAATCATGCATATGCTAAAACTTCTCCTGCCTACTCTAGCCTGCCTCTGCCTCTCCTCTCCTTCGTCACTCACCTTTGCTCCTCACTGTTGCATTGCCTCTCCTCCAATCTTCACTGTTATTACTGCTCGTCACCCTTCTCTCCTCCTCCTATCGTCATTGCTTATCGCTAGTTGCTACTGCTATGCAGTGGTGCTGTCTCACTCTTCCTTTTCAACCTCTCCTATCACGCCATCACTATCCATTGTAGGCCATCGCCAGTGTCCAACATCCAACACCAATCTTCAAATCCTATTCAAGTACATCAATATTGTAAATCTTCATCAAGCAACCAATCTTCAAACCCCATAATATTGCTTGATTATTTGGATCTTTTGGATGCTCTATTCTGCTAGTAACTTTTTGTTTCATCAAAATTGATTAAATCTATTAAATTATTGATTGATATACTGATACAATCTCCATGTGTACTTTTGGTTAGAAAAAGTAGAACCTAAGTATAAAAATTACTTTGTAATTAGCTGACTTATGTAATCACACAAAATGAGTACATACCATTCATAAATTATTACAAAAGTATAAATAATAGCTGCGAAAGTATAACAGTCAGAGGATTTTTTTAATCTTTATTTAAGAAACCTAAGAATTAATGTATATACCTTAAATTTAATCAAAACTAGTGTTTATGGCAACAATCCATTTGTCTCTTTCAATATTTGCATGTTCTATTAACATTCTTCTGTTAACATCTTTAGCTAGATTTGCTTTATAGGCTCTCTCCTCAACTTTTATAATTGCTCGTACTCTAATTATTTTACGTTTAAGCTTAGTATTCTCCCTATTTGTTTGTTATTATCGGTTTTGAAATTATTTTTCAATTGCTCTTTGAGTTTGTTAATGCCATATTATAGATTCTTCTTGCTTTTTTACAAGCTTTTAATTTCTTGCTCTTTGATATTCATTGTTTGCCTGCAACATAAATCAATTAAAGCTTCTCCCTACACCTCCTACATACACGATATATATGGTAGTTATACTAAAAAAAACTTTGAATTTATTGGATATAAGGTGTTTAAGCCTCGAAGTTTGTCAAGGAATCATTTATATAAGCTTATAAAGTTCATTTACATGTCTATACCACATAATTATTGAGAAGTTATTGTTACTCTATTTTTCCTATTATTTTACACATAAATAGCTCTACATTTTCCATTTCACTAGTAGTTGAAAATAAGAATTCTTAGACTATGAATTCGAATATGAGATGTATGTATGTTTTTAGAGTTCAAGTTGTGTGTATATTTTTACAATCTAAGATGTGCTTTTGTTTTGTTTTGTTTTGAATAATATATATTTTGTGATAGTAGTTGATAATGAAGAACACTTTATTTTGATATGAAGTTATTAATGTAATTTTAACATATGTCTTTATTTATTTTTACAGATAAATAGTGGAAACCTCAGATACTATTGATAGTTCAACTTGTTCAAGATGATCCAATGATCCAGATTGGGCTGCTAGATTGGTTAGTATGAAGAATCATACCATTTATTTGTATTACAACAAATATTTGAAAGATGGAGTAATTACTAGATTAAAGAAACATTTAGCTATGATAAAAAGTGATGTAGAACCTTATAAGAAAGTTAGTCATAATGTGAAATGAAAAATAAAAACTTTGCTTGAAGAGTATCAAAATGAGAAGGACAGAAGCTAAATACCGAGGTATGAAATTGGTATTAGAAGTTCTTTTTACAGTGGTTAGAGTGATACTAAAAATGTTGAAGATGAGATTCTTACCTAAGAAGAATAGATTTATGCACTTGATGTGAGAAAGAGAAGAAGACATGTGTCTAAATTTTTTGCTCTATAAAGATTCTTAAGCATTTATTGAAAGAATTAGTAACTAATGTAATAAAAGTTTGTAATTTGCAGCATGACCTCACTTATAAACTTGGTAATTAATAGATTGCATATTATAAACTTGGTAATTAATAGATTGTAAATGGGTTTATTTACTTACTTTTGACAGACATTTAAACATTCATATGGACAGTTTGCTAGCTAATCCTATAAGGGATCTTTAAACCTCATTCTTAGAGAGTGAACTAGTATAAAACAAATTAGTTTAAGCAAGCTCTTCCAAAAGTATCCTTCTTAATATGGTTAGTAGTTAAACAAATATTAACTATAATGGTTAGAATGAGTTTCATTAGCAATCATCAATCTAGAATAAGAATAAACTTGAAACCTAACTTCATCTTTTCTTTCAATATGAATTCTGACTTGATAGTTGGACTGGAGTCCATCTACTCTATAATCTTAGAGACCCAAAACTTAACTATGCTAACATTTTTCAGTGGTTAAGAAGAGACAAAAGAATAAAATAGGAAGATAACATAATCTGTAGTTACCATTTGGCAGCACAATGTATCCCATCTGGAGCGAAAGGAATAAGAGATTATTCCAAAGAAAAGAAAGATCTAGAGATCAAGTAGTTAATAAGTTACCTATAACCTATTACAATAGAGTAGCTTCTTCATGGGGGATATTGGATCAATAATTACTGACAAATGATTAAGAAAAAAGTCCTATATATAAGGATAAAAAGGCTCAATTAGGAAAATAAGTTAAATTCACAATATTGCATAACAGGAGAGTATACTAAAAATACCATTATAGAGTGAAGGAATCATCCAACAATGGGGGCAAGTTACTAAGTACCCAACTCCTAACTTTTACAAATACTAGTTGTTGCAGATTGAACATTGATTCTCTTATTTATTACAAGGATTATAATCCCATGATCATAGGGATTATATTTCCTAAATTAGTCTTGTAAATGTGTATATATACCCTTACCTTTGTATATTGATGATTAAGAGAAATACAATTCTTTCTCCATTTTATATGGTACTAGAGACAAAGCACTTGGTTTTCCTTCTTTGTTAGTTTGTGCTTGTAGTTCTTCCCAAGTGAGGAGAAATTTGCATTTTTTTTGGTCACCATTTTTGAGTGACCATCTATTCTCACTGTTAGCATTAACAGGGGTGCCTCTTTTCAATAAGCAAACCCCTAAAGTCCAACTGCCTAAAGCTCTGCATATGCATCACACATCTTAGCCAAGACCTTCGGTCTCCTTCCAAGGTGTCAACACATCTAGGTGCATCTAGCATCAAATTAACCTCTAGCCACCATTGCCAATGTCAACTCCTATAAACTAGCACTTCTAATGGTCTAAATATGTGTATTGCCACCATTTCCACCCCCTTTCTGCTACTCCTCTAGTTCCTTGGTGTTTTAACATGATTTTCATTTGATTTTGTCACAAAAATTAATATTTTTGTATAACTATTGTCGTTTAGTTTTATCTATTTATGTGGGTGTTTTAGACTATTTCTATGCTTGAATCTCTGTGCTAGGACTAGGGTGAGTGGTGAGATTTCAAAGGTTTGCTTTTTTTAGAGTATTTTTAGCTTGGCATCTGACTTACTCATATTGGTTTTGGCTATTATTATTATTTATATGGCTAATAAAAACAAAAGTTTTGTTGTTATAAATGTCATTCTTGTGATATTAAAAATCACGAAACATAAGTTAACTTGCTCTAGCTATTTTAATTGGTGTAAGACATTTTGAATTTATTTATAGTGTATTTCTAAGGATCATCACCTTACTGATGATCATGTCTTGGATCATAAACTCAAAGAATGGTTACGAGATCATGTAACACCCCATATACGGAACCTACAACCATCCACACATATAGTAACCAAATTCCCGTACATATATTCAAGGTATACAATTCTATTCAATGTTATATATATATACATTACAAAACTCCCTAATGCTTAACATTATCATTTAACGGAAGTAAAACATCTTTAAATTTACATCGTAATCTAAAAGAAAACATACAATTTCCTTTTATTACATGTACAATCATCTTTAACTAAAAACACCTTCCAAAAGTACTTTTTCTTCTATCTGGGCCTTGGTCCGTGCAGATGTTCCATGTACCTCACTCCTATGACTTGGACCTACACTAATTAATACCCGTGTTAAGCTCGAAAGCTTAGTGGGGAAACACTTAGTTTGGAAGACCACTCACAGCAATCATCCGCCGAACACATACATTTATAAACATTGCGCTAATATAAATAGTGATGGCATACTTAATCGAATAAATAATGCAAACATGCTTCAATATTTAATCAAATAAATAATGCAAACATGCTTTAATGTTGTTCATATACCATAAATTTACCTTCAAAAGTTGAACATCGATATTCAACTCTCAATGATACAAATTATCAATACAAATGCAAATGTTAATTCATAGACCAATTATTTATGTTGTCATATTATATTTATTATTTATATCTAATTACTTTACTTTCTATGTTAGGCTACACATTCCTGTGGGTGTAGATAATGGGAGCCTATCTATCCTTATAGGCATGCCTATCTATCCACAACCAAGACAATAGAGCAGACACTATAACATTCCTTTAAATATTTTCAAATTTCACAATTCATATATTAACAAATCATATGATATACATTTCAAGCCATAAAATCTATATTTGCATTCACACATACAATTCATAGCTTACCACCTTTATAAGGGTATCAAAATCACACTTGTATAATCATACTATACACATATGAGTAATGAATATGCATACAAATCATTTATGTAAATGTAAACTTTCTTTGGAATACATTATGCTCAATCTTATAAAAACTTTTCTTTGGAATGCATTATGCTCAATCTTATATTTTAATGTTTAGTCTCCCAATTCACATATGGTAAATCTTATTTCATTTATTTCTAGGTGTTTGAAAAGTTTTATACACATTAAAAAAGGTTCAGATAAGATTTGGTAAAAATCAGAAATGAAAACAAACTCAAAACAGTGCAATTTGCGCTAAACCACAAAGTGGTCTAAAAAATAGGCAAATTGTCGATCCAAAAACAAATCACATGATGGAGTCTAGTTGTTCCTTAATATTCGTATAGAAAAAGTCAGAATTGGGTTTCATGGTCTTCTAGACATTTGTCCATCTATTTCTTTAGTTTCCAAAACACTAAAGATTAGGCTATTTGGACTTCTAACACATGATCTATAGATGAAATATCACATACTGCTCCAAAATATGGTCAGAATCAAGTCACCATTTTCTATCCAATTTCCAACATCATAAAATTATAATTAATTCATAGTTGATTCTATAGATTTCTATTTCTATGTCTTTGTTTTCATATGCAACTGAAATCACAAAATTTAGATGTTTGTAGGCTGATTTATGACCCAAACAATGTGACATTAGGTCACAATTTTCTATCCTAATTTCCAACATCGTAAAGCGAGAATTAAGTCAGAGTATCTTCTAGAGATTTTTAGTGATAAGTCTTAGTTTTCATATGCAACTAAAATCATCAAATTTAGAGGTATGTAGGCTGATTTATGACCTAAACAATGTGACTAGTTTAACAAATCCTAGACATAATTCTACTACACGATAATCTCTTGTCATATTCAACCAATTCTATACAAGATAACACCAAAATAGCACCAAAGCATCATCCCATAAACCATTACATATCCAAATGAATCTTTTTACACATTCAAATATACAAAAATACAGAAATGAACTAAGTGAAGTCCCAAACCTCAAAATTGACAAAGTAGGTCTTCTATTGCCTTTCCTTCCCTTCTTTTTTGGCTTTACTTGACTCACCAACTAGAATCATCACAAATACACATCTCAATCCCACTTACAAACTTATAATTACAGTTATTCATAACCAAATCAAGAAAAGGTAAAGGTGAAGAGAAATTCCCTAACTTTTACCTTGATTTCCGCCTAAGATTGGCTTAATTTCTTACGTGAAAAATGATGGGATGAAGAAGGTAAAATGGAGAGGAGAAAAATATGAAATTAGAACCCCAAAAATGTCATCCATCTCCCCTCTCCATATGCCCATTCAAGAACTTTCAAGACTTACATATATGCTTAATTCCTATTGGACACACATACTTTATTATCATTGGTCACACATGCCTTAATCCAATTGGTCCATGTGTTAACTATAGAAAAATTACATATTGTTCCTTCTTCTTCCTTTACTTCCCACATTGGCCTACAACATTATCAATTAATTTCATTCCCCTATGTCTTAATTTTATAATGGAATAAATTTCATGCAATTTGGTTAATTATTCCGGGAGTTATACCCAAAACACTACAGGTTGTTCGAAAACAGGGACAGCCATAACTCAATTTCAAGCCAAAATTCAAAAATCTTATAGACACAATAAAATTTCTGTTCCTTCATAAAAATTTTAGATATATTTATTTAGTTTAATCTCCAATTGGAATTATCCAATTTGGAGGTCTAAAGACCAGGATATGGCGATATTACAAAAGTATGTTCATGCAAAAATGAACAAATTACCCATTTACCTATGTCTTTCACATTAAGTACCATTACATCTCTTACTATCCTTAGATGAACTTAATTCATTATGCTCACTTCTTAATACACCCTAGAAATGCTATAATACTTCTAAGGTATATGTTGGGGCCTTACAGATGATGCTAATTATTCTTATAAATTTGGAACTCTATTAATAATGACGTATTTAGTCTCATTAATCATTGTGAGTATGTCAAAGAATTAATAAGTTATTTGGAATTTTTGTTTTTTCATAAAAGGAAATATTTCTCAAATTTATGAAGTGTGTAAAGGATTTTATCAGGTTGAATAACAAGACCAATCCCTTCAAGCTTATTTTATAAATTTCAAAAAGATCTATAAATAATTAAATATTTTGGTATAATTTATCCCTGATATTAATTAAAGTCTAATAAACCCAATAAAAGTAGATGGAAATCATGAGTTTTTAGTTATACTTAACTTACAATTCGAGATTGCTAAGGCTCATATTCTTTCTAGCACTGAAATTTCCTCCTTGCACGAGTTCTTTACTGGGATATTCTCTATAGACACTAGCATATTTGTTGCTCTTACCACTCAAACCTCTAGTGCTCTTGTGAGTAGAAATATTGGTAATTGTTAATAAGTTTTATAATGAAAACTTTCAATATGGCAAGTATACAAATCGTAAATTATAGTACAAGTATACAAATCATAAATTATAGTACAAAAGCCATCATTTTCATAAGGACTAATTAGACACCTAATAACTTGAATAAAACTTTGTCTAAGGTACTAAATATTAATTTGAATTAAAACAAATAACTGAAATTGAAACAACAAATAAAACAAAACAAGTAAATAATTGAGTTGCCTACGAAAATAAGGTTAATCAAAGTTTGGAGACTTAGGAATTATTTTATCCTTGTTTTGTTTTCCCTTTATCTTATTGATTCAATTATGCTTGATCCTAGATATTCTAAGGTTTTGATTACCCCTCTAAAGATCTAATCAAGTAATCCTAATTGAATCCAAAAAGATAATATTGCTTCAATTAGATTTGAAGCAATCTTAAGGATAATTAATTTCACAATTCAGATATCTATTTAGTTGTTAATTAATCTTATAAGTATAGGTATATTAAGCTACCAACTCTTGTTACGCACCTTAACACATATAACTTGATTTACTCTCTCAATTTATTACCAACCATAAGCATAACAATTATTATAAAGCAATAATAGGTGTATCAAGTTCAACAAAACAATTCAAGAATAATCCCTAATATGGATTTAGAAACCCATAATCATGTTTAACACCATAAAAATCCAAATAAACATTTAAGAAAATGACAAAAATAAAGGGAAAAGAAGGAAAAACTAGTTGGAGTCTTGATCCGGAAATTTGGAATTCTTTGAAGCTCTCTTGATGTCTCCTCTTGATCTTTTTTTAATCTAGTGGTTGCTACCTTTTTTGTGCTTTTCTTGTTCTTTTATAGTGTATGAGGCTTCTAGGGTTATTTCTCGGCTTCTCCAACTTAAATAGGTTCCACAAAGGCCCTGAAACATCAGAAGTTGAAAAATCTATTGACCTAGAAAGACCATGCACAAATAGTTTCCCAACCTTTGTCATGATCGTGACAGAAGCTCTATACACATAGATTGTTCTTCAACTATCATGATCGTGGATAGACACGATCGTGCCATGCTTGCATGCATCCAAAACCTCCTCTTTTCTTTATATTCTTGTTTCTATAAACTCAAAAACACATTAAGCACCTATTGAAGCATAAATTTAAGATCAATTTCTTGCTCTAAACCAATTAAACACTTAGAACACATACAAACACTAA
This sequence comes from Erythroxylum longipes, assembly GCA_027563885.1. NCBI lineage: Eukaryota > Viridiplantae > Streptophyta > Magnoliopsida > Malpighiales > Erythroxylaceae > Erythroxylum > Erythroxylum longipes. Next base: position 1,955,501 of record JAOQMS010000007.1, read on the forward strand.
CAATAACACAATTCTAAGCTTATACACAAGATAATTATCTAAGAAAACACTTAAAAACACACTTAATCACCTAAAAAATACTATAATCTACACTTATTAGTTATGACTATGGAAAACCATCCCATTGGAATCCTAAAAGGACGAATAGAAAATTGGAATCAAGATATAGGAGGAATCATCTATGAATAATGTCATAAAATAGGTCACATCAAATGTTCTTGTCTAAAGCTACAAAATAAAAATAAAAAACTCACTCAGATAATGTAGTAGCTACTACTATACCATATAGCGCATCAGCTGAGAAGACAATTACAGTTTCTGTAGATGAATTTGCCAAATTCACTCAGTACCAAAAGCATTGAAAAATTGATGTAACCCTATCTCTGTTATTGCTAATTTAGATAACACACCTACATGTCTTCTTTCTTCTTCCTCCCAATGAGTTATTGATTCTAGTGCCTTAAATCATATGACATGTAATCCCAATCTTTTTTCTACTTTCTAGAATCACTTATCTCCTTCCATGTTAACTTACCAGATGGATCTAGTTCCTCTAATATTGGCTATGGCACTATTAAAGTCACTCCATTATTGTCATTATCCTCTATTTTACATTTACCTAGATTCTCATTTAATTTACTATTTGTGACTAAACTCAATCGTTCCTTAAATTGTTATATCTCATTCTTCCTAATCATTGTTTTTTTAGGATTTTATGACGAAGAAGATTATTGGTAAAGGACTTAAATCAAGGGGTCTTTATATTCTAGATAGCCAGGTGACTCGACCCATTAACTATTCTAGTGTCTTAGCCCTTTTGGAGTCCTTTACCAATAGGAAAAAAATTACTTTTAATATAGATTAATAAGAGAGGAAGTCTGTAACAACATAAAATGCAACTTGAATGTCATAAGGAGATTATATTAGAGAACGAGCATACTTACCTAAGCTTTTTGCGAGACCAATATATGGATTAGTAGTTAAAATGTTTAAAATTCTTGTATATTGTACATATTAACTCTCCTTGCCTAGATGATAGATAAAGACTCTTCGAGTCTATTGTAAGCTATACTTTTTACTATCATATTTCATCCACTTAATTCTTTAACTTTTAAAAAGGTTCAAACTTTAGCAATGAAAAACTTGTTAACTATATTCAATATATTTTAATATTTAGATACTATTATTTCTTTTTAGTAAATGATTAGTCATTATGAGTTCTAGTCTTAAATACTTAGAATTATACTAATATATTATTTATTTTTAAAAATTTTGTAATAATTTGTACAATTTATGCATATTATTGTCATTTATATTGTATTTAAACGTATCTCTTATTTAGTGATATAAATCCACCTAAAAATAAAATTCAAAGAATTCATAAATAAGATTGAAATCTTACCAAAAAAAGTTAAATTATATTTTTAAGGAACGAACAGATTGATAATGAAGAATCAATAACTAAGTTTATGAAGTGTTTTGACCGCTACAAAGAAAGAATTATTGGATAAATTCTAATGTTGAATGAAGAATAAGAGAAATAACTCACGACTTCTAATATTTTGCGACTCAAATCTCAAATATGTATTTATTGACTACTTACATCCCTTTTATTTAGGACTAATATAGATAATGTAATAGTAACATATAATTACAAATGTAACAAAGATTTATACTTAAATTAAACCATTAACTAATAATATTATTTGAATTGGAACTCCAATGAAACTTATTCAACAAGTAAACTAAATAATAATTCTATTTTAACTATGATTTTACTAGAATAGTTCAATTTGGACTATAGGAATCCTATCTCAATTCAAATTCCTAATGTCATAAGAAAGTATCATCTTCATCTTTAGGGCTTCTCCAAATTATATTAGAATTTAACCATTTAACAATTCTTAATCTAAATAAGAAACTAGCTAATAATTATAAAACATATTGTAATTATAACCTAATTACAATAAAGGGTAAAATTTGTTAGATCCCATATGGTTTGGTATATTATCAATGTAACATTGATTTTTAAAAACTATTAATAACTTCAACATTTTTGGTTTTAGATCATTGTCCCCATACCATCAACTTTCGTTACAAATCCTAACTATACACTCCAAAAACGCGTTGTGTATAACCACATGAAATGTCACATATAATGATATATAATAAAAATGATGTCGATTCGAAGTATGTAGTTAAGAGTTTTTAAAGAAAGTTGATGGTACAGGGGACGAGAAATATAAAACTAAAACTATAGGAGAATTATTGATAGTTTTTAAAAGTTAGGGGATATGTTGATAATATGTGAAACCATAGGAGCATCTAGTGAATTTAACCCTATAATAAAACAAAGACTATATAATGAATAAACTTTCAAACACAAAATTAACCATAATTTCATAGAATTTCACTTCGAGTTCTTATCAAAGTAATGGTTTTTTTCATTGACTAGTTATACTCACATTATTTAACAAAATATGGAATGTTTTCGAATTTAATGTCTAGTTGCTACTATCTATATAATAGACGTACTTTTTATTGTTTCCTTTATAGTTTGATTGTTTGTACGAATTATATAGTTATAATTTTATTAATTGTTTTTTAAATTAAAAAATTTTATTGATAAAGTAGGATTGAAGAATAGCTATCGGAGAGGATCATAACTCTCTTTAGTCTCTTACAACAAACACCAATAATAAAACGACAACACTCTAACCAACACTCCACTCAAACGACAATGTAACCAGAGAAAACGTGTATGTTTTACCAAATCAGAGTTGTTTGTAACAATAATGTGAGCATTGAGAATTTTTCATTGCCCAAATTTTAATCCTTTCCTATGCCCGCTCCTAAAATTTTATTAAGAACTTTCCACTTTCTTCTTCTTCTTTTAATGGTTAAGGAAACCTTGTATAACTCTTCTTTGCTCAAGGTATACTGGAACTTGAGCAAAGAAGAATATTTAACAACTTGATCAACTAAAAAAAGGAACATTATAAATATCCACTAACTAAATTACAAATTGAATTTTCATTTTTAACTTAGTCTAGTACTTTAGGGCTAAAAAACAACTCAACAATGAATGTTTAAAGTTTCAATGCTCAAAAAGCTCAAAAATCTCTCTCAATTATGTTATTGTATCTTTAAAATATCATAAAGTTATATAAAAACTAACTTATAAAGTATTTATACTTATACCTCACTCAAATTTCTGTTACTTATATAAACTAATCGATACAATGATTAGCTTTTAGTAGTTCGGTTAACTTATTTCTAACATCGATTGACAAATGTCTTAAATTTTGGCCAACATAATGTTTTGTTTATTTTGAAATAATCATTTAACCAATTCAAGTCACATGTTTGGTTGATGAAGGCTTGAAAACCAAGTTTGATCAACCTATCTCCTTTATAAGTCGATTGATGTTGCCATCGAATAGAAGTTCAACATTATATTTCTCAAATACAAAAGTTTGGTTGACTTATCCCCTCTATAAATCAATTGATAGGCATTATAATCAAACATAAATTTAATAAAACATTTGTTAGGTTGACTTAAACCGCCTAATATGTGCTGGAATCATTTTTTCAAACAATCCAAACCAATTTCTAAAACAATCAAGTTCACTTAACTATTAGACTCCAATTGTTTGACAAAAACTTGATAAAAATATTCAAAAGTACCTAAAATTGGTTTTGAGACTCAATAAGTTTTTTTTAAGATTAAAATTATAATTTTTATTGTAATGAAAACATTTATACATATGGAGCTCCCTAAAGTATTAAAATCATCATAGTAACTGTATATAAATGATTATAATTTTTTGTTTACATTTGAAAGTTCTTAATCTTCTTTGATCTTGTTCCATTTAACTTGTTCTTCATTTGAATGATTTTGAAACTCATGAATTTTCTTAATTTCTTTAATTAGGCTTATATTTTTTTACTTGATGCTCCATGTAGCGCCAAATCCATAATGTTTTTCTTAGCTCAATCGTCAATTTTGTTAAATAATTCTTATTACTATCCATAAATCATAACAAGCAAATCATTAGTAACATTTATATTTTATTATCATCAACACTTAGATTAAAACCTCATTTTGGTTAAATAATCTCCCTTTTTTTATAATGATAAAACATAATATGATTTTGAAGCAAATAAAATTTATAATTTAATCATAATTCTCCCTAATTTAAAACAATATGTGACAAACACAATTTTTAAATAACTAAAAATACTTCAAACCATTTTAATCTTCTCAAAAGCAATTATTGACCTCTCATGCAGAGAAAGACACATTTTATCGTATGTTATACTAACTAGCAAGTAGAATGTGCGTCAGTTATGCTTTATTCTTGCTAATTATGTAAAATCTATCCTCTTTAATGATTTGTTAAATATATAGCTCAATTGGTGTAAATTTTCAACAGATCCAATCTCTATATCCATCTCTACATATGATCTATAATAAAATGATATTTAACCTTTATATGCTTGGTTTTAATTTTTTAATATCAAACAAAAGAAACTAATATGTCATGCCTAATATTATAGCCAAAAATTTCCAAGCATACTTATTAGTATTACAAAAAAATTTCAAACATACCTAATAGGTATGTTTAAATTTTTTTTGCTATAATCTTTAAATTATTACATATGTAATATAATTTGTGCACAACTATCAGTAACTACATATTTAACTTTTAGGATTGATAAGATTATTAAATTTTTTTCTTGCTAAACCATAAGCCAAATGCATTGCCTAGGATTTGATAAGTACCAAATGTCCTCTATCTATATAACAAGCTATTCACACAATCTACATTGAAATATTCGATCAAATGAAATAACAGATGCTTAAGGTACAAAATTCTTAATGACAGAGTACCATACAGAATTTCAAACTTCTAATTATAAAAAATAAAATTTTAATGACAGTTATATTTTTTTATCATCAAAACATAAATTAGAAATTCCTTTTGATCAATATGATCCTTTAGTGAATAAACTTATTCTTAGTTATAACGATGTACTTGATAAAACTAATGATAGGTTTTATCCACTACCCTCATATCTACCTACTTCATCCTCTTTAATAACTTCAACATATACCACCAGATCTATACCTTCAACTTTATTATATTCTACACCTTAAACTTTTCATAAATCTATTAAAAACCAATGTTCCTTAGTCAAGATTCATAAACATATGAAAATGTGTTCACTTCATAACAATTTAAAACTTTATAGCACAATTATTTAGAAGATACTATATAAATAAATAAATAAAGTGTATATAGTTAAAGATAAAGGATTCAGAGCTTTAATTTAGTATGATAACTTCTTCTTTACATTACTATTTTTTTCAATAACGAATATATTAGTGCCATGAAAGGCTGAGCAATAGTGTTCTTAATGAATACAAGAGCATCCCAGAAGAATGAATATTAAGTGATACAAGAAATTAAAAGACCGGTATGTGAAAAAGGACTCTGATAACTTTAATAAAATGAACTCATTTTTCTTCATCTCACAATAAACGTTTATAGCTTAAAACAATGTCATTTTGCTTACAAAGTAAAACAACAACATTTTGTTCTTAAAGTTAGTCAACTCTCTGCCCAACCTCAAGCTTGAACTTATGCTCATACCTGATGCCCGACTATCTTTCAATCCCAAAGCTCGAGGTCTGGTTAAATTAGGTTTGGCTCATTGATCACAAATTTTGTCAGGTCAGACTTGGGCCATATTGCCAGCCCTACTAATAATATTATGTAGTACAAAAAAGTGTTAATTGATTCTCCACTTGTTAAGTTATTGTTGGCTAAATGAGTGTTTCTTTTTGTAGACAAAAATGTGTGGTATAATTTTGCCATGTATAGCTTGTAAAAGGCTTTCTTTGGTGATGGCATTATCTGTAACACCCCCTTACCGTAGGGTACGCACCGGGACGCCCGTAGGTCATTCCGATACATATCCTATGATAAGAGAGCGCTACGTGCAATCACTACAATACTCCACATGGCATCATATGACTTGGAATAATAAAGCAGTAATTATAAACCACAGTAATTTTTAAAACCAAACTATTCCTCTTTTCATTGCTCAAACTCAAAAGTTTATACATCGTCATACTGTACAATCTGTACATACATACAAAAACCCTAATACAGATGCTATATGAAAGAG
>JAOQMS010000007.1:1971229-1984210 GCA_027563885.1 Erythroxylum longipes
GTGTGTTGTCTGGTGCTTTTTCTTTGTATTTGAGCAGTGGGTAATATAGTTTGATCTGGTGGGTTGGTAGGTAAGATGTAATCTGATGTGTGCTGGTGAGAATTGTTGTCATTTTGATTTGTGGGTTCTGAAGTAAGCATGGTAGGTGTTGGGGTAGGGTATACAACATCTGTGTTGGTTAGGGAACTTGTGAATAAAGGCTCTAGGGTTTGTTTAGTGCTTGTGTTTTCTTCTGCAAATGGGAAGTGACTCTCATAGAACATGACATCTCTTGATATGAACACATTTTTAGTATCCAAGTCCATAACTCTATAAGTTTTATAATCTGGCATATACCCAAGGAAAACACATCTTTTGGACCTAGGATCCAGCTTCGTTCTATTTGGGGTCTTGTTTAGGGCAAAGCAAAGACAGCAAAAAAATTTTAGGTGTTCATAGTTAGGTTTCCTATTGTGCAACTTCTCAAAAGGACTTACCCACCCCAGGACTTTGGTTGGGATTCGGTTAATGAGGTAGGTAGCTGTTAAAAGGGCCTCTCCCCAATATCCTCTAGGCAATTTAGCTTTGAAAAGGAGGGCTCTAGTGATCTGAAGCAAATGTTTGTGTTTAATTTCTACCACCCCATTTTGTTGTGGTGTGTAGGGGGTACTCTTTTGGTGCTGAATTCCCATATCTGTAAAGGTTTTGGTACATTCCTGATTGATGAACTCCCTCCCATTATCAGTTTGTACTCTTAAAACTTTAGTATCGAACTGTCTCTCAATGCTTCTAAGAAATTGCACAATGGTTTGTGGTGTTTGATGTTTGTGTTTTAGTATGAAGGTCCAGGTTGCTCTAGTGTAGTCATCTACAATTGTGAGAAAATAATGAGAACCACCCATAGTAGAAACACTATACGGTCCCCATAAATCCATATAGATGATTTCAAAAGGTCTAGCTGTGAGGATCTGATGCTTAGGAAAAGGTTTTCTGTGCTGTTTAGCCAAAGGACAAACTTGACATTCATATTTAGTAGGTACAGAAACATCTATCACATCAATATGCTCTAATTTTTCCTTGGATACATGACCTAGTCTAAAATGCCACAAGTCAAAAGGAATTGAAACATTAAAAACAGAATTCTCAGCCTTGTAAAACTCTAAGGAGGGACCTTTAGGACTGTCTGAGGTTAAGAGAGTTTCTGGATTTAGCTCATACAACCCATTCACTGCCTTGACAATAGCTATAACATCATTAGTCCGAAGGTCCTGCAAAAACAACTTGTTAGAGATGAAAATTGCAGCAACCTCATTCTGAGTAGTAAGCTTATTGACAGACAATAAATTCTTGAAGAAATTAGGCACATGCAGAATTTCCTTGAGGAAAATTTTGTCTCCTATGCATGACTGACCAATATGAGTAACTTCTTGCTTAGTTCCATCAGGTAGGGTTACAGGGTCGTATGCATCATTAGTCACATATTTAGTACATTGTCTAAGTTCTGTTGTCATGTGTGTAGAAGCTCCAAAATCAATAAGCCAAGAATTTGTATGATTGAATGCAGTGTTCACAGAGTGCTAACAGTACCTGCATAGTTTTGATACCCTGAATAATTTACCTCCCCCGCATCTTTGCCTTTGATAGCTTTACCTATCTCTTGTTGTATGAAGTTAGCAAGACTAGGAGGTATCTGTGCATTCCATGATCTTTCTTCATTTAGTTCTTGTGTTAACTCTGTAGAACTATCTGCTGCTTGAGCCATGTTTGCTTTCCCTTTTTCTCTTTGTGCAGCAAGCTCCTTGTACCAGTCAGGAATTCCATGGATCTTGAAGCAGGTATCTAGGGTATGTCCATTTTTCTTGCATTTTTCACAGTATTTATCTTCTTTCTTGAGATAGGGCCCTTTGCTAGAGTTGTTGTTCCTTGCACCCTTCTTTGGATTACTGGACTGTTTAGCTAGCATAGCCATGTTGGGAGTGTTGTCAATAGTAGCATTTACTACCCTTTGTCGTTCTACAGTTTGCAGCATAGAGAATGCTTTGTTCACCGTGGGTAGAGGCTCCATTAGCATGATTTGATTAACCACATGTTCAAATTCATCATTCAAACCCATTAAAAATTGTACAAGCCTATGGGCATTTTCTTTGGCAGTAATAGCTCTTGAAGCATCACAAGTACACATAGGAATAGGGCTTAGGCTAGATAGATCATCCCACAATTTCTTTAGCTTAGTATAATAAGCAGACACTGTTAGGGTACTTTGTTTAAGTGAACTGATTTCCCTCTCTATTTGGTATAGCAATGGCCCATTAGCTTCACCAAACCTCTCTTGTAATTCTACCCAAAGTTCCCTAGCAGTAGTAAAAGATAAAAATGCATCACCTAGTTCTTTAACCATAGCATTGAGAATCCATGATTTTACCATACTGTCTGCTCTCTTCCATTTTGCTAACAAAGTTACGTCTTTTGTAGGCATGGTGCAGGTTCCATCAATGAAGGACAGCTTATCTTTTGCACATAAGGCGATAGTCATGGATTTGCTCCAGGTAATGTAGTTGTTGCCGTTGAATGGTGTGGTGACAAGCACAGCACCAGGGTTTTCAGTGTTGGTAACTGAGTAAGGCTCATAGTCATTCTTAGATAAGTTGGTGGCACTAGAGCCACTGTTGTCTGTAGTGTTAGACATTGTAGGTTAGGGTAGAGGAATCAGAGAGAAGGCTCTGATACCATGAAGGAAAGTAGGGTAAGGAGAGTAATAGTATTTCGGGGAATGAATTTCATTCATTACTGTAATGTATGTACAGGACAGTATATATACTACTCTAGCTACTCTTCTATTGGCTGTAAGTCCTAGAATCAAGGAGAATAATAACTACCGTCTGAGTTGTACACTACAATTGTAAGGAAAACGACAAAACAAGAATAAGACAAAATAAAGACAGGACATAAAATAAAAAGGAGTGTGAAATGGCTAAGCCCAAACACCATCCGAAAACTTATCATCTGATTATTCGAGAGTCTTCTATCACCTTCTATCAGTAATTAATTTATAAATGATATTTGAGAACAACCTTAACAAATTTCAAGTCACTCTGACAAAAAAATTTCAAATCACTACTAATTAAGAATAGTATAGCATTCTCTTTAATTACTTAGAGATTGATAATCCTAAAGTGCTCAAGCTTGGGCACTAGATTGAACATTCCTAAAAGGTTGGGAACTTTAGAATTACTTATCCCATACTTTAAAGTAGTGAATCTTTTATTAACTTATTCTGTTAACTTCATAGAGTTTATAGTATATCCAAATACTATCGGTTGGGTTACTCTTAATAAAATAGATCATAAGTAGCATCAAAATACAATAATTCTCATATGAGATACTTTGGTAATTTCTAATTTAAGAATCAATTATACAACTATCATAATTAGGACATATGTAGACACAAAAGTAATATTCTATTTAGAATCCTAACAATCAGACTACTTCAATGAACTTATTCTCTAATAAACATCCACACTTTTATTTAAGTATTTTCATATCTTAATTTATAAAATCAATTAAGTTTTTTTATAAAAAAGAAACAAAATGTTTATTATTTTTATGTTCTTTCAATATATCATATTGATAAAACTATAAATAATTTAAAAACAATACCTAATTGCAGTTTAAATACTATAAATGTCATTTCATCATAATTTTAATTGTATAATAATTCTTATAGTGATTTTATTTTTAATATTAAGAAATTATAATAAATAAAAACATTCAAAATAACTTATAAAATAACAAATTCCGTTCAACATCAATCAAAAGTATTGTCTAAAATATCGTAATAGAAATTTTACTTATTAAAATTTAATTGAATGTTTATTGTCCAATCAGCATGATGCTACTACTCGGACATCATCTAAGTAGCTATCTTAGCCATCTTTAAATTCCATTACTCGACTACTAAAAGTGTACTTAGAACTAAAAATTTGGAATTTAAGATACAAATATCAGTAACCTTTTATAGTGATGGGACAGGTTCAATTAATTACTTAAAGACATACCTAACTGTGTTGCAATATTAATTCAAGAGCTTTTTGTTAAAGTCCAAAAATATCAATATCTTTGGAGAAGTTGAATACATGAATATCACTTAAAATAACTCATCAAATGATTTAGTTATAATACTTATTTATTAGTATGAAGAAGTATGAAATTCTTATTTTTTGTGATGATAAAAAAATTAATGTATTTTAATAGTCCAAGATGGAATGAAACTTGAGATCTCTTTATAAGGAAATTAATAACTATAGAAATAAAAATATAAGCTTGTCATCTTGTAGGAAGTGATTTAGAGGCTTATAATCAATGACTATCCTCTTCTTTCCTCTGATCTTTTCTGCCCTTTTCTCAATAAGGAGAGGCAGCAAAGTAGTTTTGTTTGGCTGAGAAAGAGGTGGAGATAATAAAACAAACTTACTCGGACAAGGGAGGCTATCTCGTCAATAGTAGTAGGTGTGCTTGCAATAGAAGGAAGGATCTTTTTTATTCTTGTTGTAGTGGGCAGATTAGCGATTGATAGAAAGAGGAATATTTCTAGTAAATTTCTTTAGGATTAAAATGTGAAATTTTCATGAGGTTGAAATTTTTTTTAAAAAGTTATTTAATTTTTAAAATTATAAAAAAGTTTTCTTATATTTTAAATTTTTGGAAAATTATGTTTTAAACTTTAGTAAAAATAACAAAAAAACATATATGACACAAATATCACACATTAACTAATTAAATACTATTTACGTGATGATTTAACTCATTTTTAGACCTTAAACCAAACTAATTTAATTTAATTTAAACTAATAATTTATTATAATTATATTAAATTATTAATTTAATTAATTTTTAATATGTAATTAATAAATATCTTAATTAATAATTAAGTGATTATGATATGTTTAGAATTCAGTTATATCAGTACTGTATTTAAAGGTAATATTTTGTTAACCAAAGCATGAGGTACTTTTACGTGATAAAAACTTGTCTTAATTTCATCTCTCTGTCTCGTTGCAGAGAAAAGCTTGTGAGAATTCTTATTTTCCCCCTCAAATTCTCTATCCCAGCAACCCAGACCAACTCTATCCTAAACCATCTTAACCATCCATTTATGTGGGCGGGGAACACCATCACCATGTGACACGTAGTTTGAAATGGAGAAATGATTTCTGGGACGGACGTGGATCCCAAACTCATGTTCAGTCTCAGTCTGCATCTTGTCAAATCATATTTAGCCAATAGCCGCAAGTATTATTGTGGATGGAGTGAATTTGACCCTAGCAAAGCAAAAATAGAAAAACAAGAAGCCATAAACGAAAAGTGAAATGAGAGGCTCTTGCCATGTAGAGGTCGAAGAATAAGCACGGCCTCTACCTCACCACTCTTCACCCACCGTCTGGGAAAGGTGTAGAGTCCCTGTCCAGTTTTATGCTCAGGTTAGCCCAAAATTGTGTCTTCAAGTAATAATTGCTTCGTTCCAAGACAAAAAGTTCACAGACATCTCCATCGCACCAAAACGCCGTGTTAGGACCACATATATAGCACCAGAAGTGGTTCAGCGCAATAAGGATTGATCTCTGGTCCCAAGTTTACGTAAATTCCCTCATTGTATTAGTCTTTTCTTTAAAATACAATTGGGATAGCTGGGACGAGGAAATTCGACAGATATATCATAATGGCAACAACTTTTTTGAATGAACACGTAGGTAGGTTGATTTTTTAATTTTAAAAAAACGTGGGGTATTTTATATATCCGACAAATACATACAAATCTGACGTCCATATGTTGATTAACTTCTTCTTTCGTGTGCAGACGATTGAAATAAATTTCGATAAAGAAGTTTTATTCCTTTCTGCCCTACTTTATTTTTATATGCTTAGTTAACGTAATTTTATATACATAACATATAAATTATTTTGCGTGGATGAACCTTAAAGTAATTAATAAAGTTGCTCCTTTATAACCGTAAGGTCACAGATTTAAGTCACGGAAACAGGCTCTTTATAAAAATACAAAAAGAAGATTGCGTACATCAATAACCCTCTTCAAACTTTCGCAAAGCAGAGAGCCTTATATATTAGGTACATTAACTATTAATTATTCCACATATGTTTAAAATTCTATGGTATTACTACATAATATAGTTTATAGTTAGCTTATATATTATATAAAATGTTATTCAATTATTTTTAAACAATGATTATTGTATCAATATTCCTCTTTACACATGGGTCTATAGGAAACAACCTTTTTACTACGTAAGGATAAGGCTACGTACTATTAGACGTCTTAGAATCTTACGACTCAGCGAGATTTCAACTAAGTGTTGATGATGATAATAATTGTATCAATATTGTGTTATTTGAGCGGAACCAAGATTAATTTTTTTGTTACTATAATCTAATATATTGTTTGTTTTAAATCTTTTCTGAAAACTAAATTGTATTAACTAAATGAGATTTCATAACTTAGCTTCATAGTTTTCTAACGTTTGGACGTTTTAGGTCAAGATATTTTGCTCTCGTGTTTTGTAGATTTTTTTTTGGATTCTTGATATTTCGTACAATGAGACAAGTTAAAATAGTGGAATATATTCCCAAGTTTAATTCATATTTTAATTGAATTATTTTTTTAAGAACAAGTTCAAACTATTGATGCATCCAACACAAAACATTTATTATCTAAATATTAACTTCCATTTATACTGCTAAATTTGAACTTTATTATGTCTCTCACATGAAACTCATGGGACTTTGGGAGTGTGAATAAATCTTAAATCCGTAATTGTTAAGAGACTTGGACCATTAACTTCAAAGCTGGGATCCTAACATTTTATAGACTTTGGGCAAAATGAAAGAAGAGCTCCTATTTTGCCTCTTTTTCTTTTTTGTAAGGGTTAAGAGTGGATTCTTATAAAGAACAAAAAGAGACAAAATAGAGTTAAAAAAATGCCCTTATGACCTTATTTTATTTTTCATGTAAGTGAATCTAAGGCAGGAACCTATTTGCCCTTGTCCAGGATTGAGCCTGCTTCAACACCCCTTCACTTTACCAGTCCAAGGATAAATTTCCTTTGAGATTCCTCCTACTGCAAAATTTCTTGGGCTGAAAATGCAGAGTTATAACAACATAAGATTCAACCAAAGACCTAGTGGCGATATCCCCGGGATGCAAGGGGAAGTTACCACCACCCTTGATCAAATTGAAAAGTTCTTTATCTTCTCAATTGATAAAAGGTGACTTTTGGTTATCTTTATGATTGAGTTTTTATATTTCTTTTGATTCGTCACTCCTTAAAAATTAGCCGCGCTTTGCCACTGCAAAGACCTACCGAGTGGTAGAATTAGCTGAATTGATATCTTCGTTATTTTTTTATGATAGATGAATAAGGAATTGTGATTTTTTCAAAGAGGATTGAAGTGTGAGAACTTTGCATGATTCTTAGGACTTTGATCAATGCTAGATTATTTTTTAAAATATATTTTCCATTCGGTTTCTACGACTATACTTTTCCTAAAAAATTTTAGTTTGAGTGTTTTAATTTTAATAAGATAAGGTTTATCTTTCAAGATCATGGTCACTAGCATTTTTTTCTCTCTTTTTTTCTAATTAGGATAAGAGCCCTTATGAAAAAGAACTTAATTTGTATTAGAACAAGAAAGATAACTCTAAACTAGCATGAGATTAAAAAAGGAAAAGGAAAAGGAAAAGAGGGTAACTCCATCCTGAAAAAAATTCAAATATCTTCCCATAAAACTAAATTGAGTTATTCTTCATATTCATAAGGAGCTAAGTTGTTGCTTCTGCTACATATTTTATTTTATTCAGTTAAGATTGAATACGCTGTGAAGAAAGTGAACTTCAAATCCCTCAAGATCATACAGTCTCGCGTAAGCTAAAGATCAATAAGCTGAGAAAGGATGGAAGATAACATATGAGCTCTGATGGATATAAATTTTTTCCAAACTCCAAGACCTGAAAGTTTCACATTCCTAGATAGCATGCAAACCGTTAAGTCCATCCCAGACCTATGGCCTCAATCCCGATGAACGTCAGAATCAACACCCAAAGCCATCTTCTTGGGTTCTGGAATATTAGAATTTATAACCAAGATAGAATGAAGCCCATGTTACACGGAAGCATCCCTATATAAGTCCACCATCTGTCACCCACTACTCATCAGCCATAGCACACTACATTACAATCTACAAATTAAGGACCCAACAGCTTGTACGTTTTCCTTCAATACAAAAAACTAACATGAAGAGTCTTTTCTGCTCTATACTCTTTTTCCTATGTTTTCTCTTCTGCTTAGCCACCATTGGCGAGACGGCGGCCCCATGCAGTATGGTGGACGCCAAAGCAGCTGCATGTGTGATGTTTGCCACAGGCAAAGCTCCGAAACCCACTACTCAATGCTGCAGCGGCCTGCAACAGTTGGCAAAAACTGTGAAAACAGTTGATGACAAGAAAGCTATCTGCAGGTGTTTGAAGGCAGGAGGCAAGTCTCTTGGTGTTAAAGACGAGTTCTTGAGCAAGATTCCTTCAGCATGCAACATCAAAGTTGGCTTCCCTGTCTCTGTGAGCACTAATTGCGAATCGTGAGTATATCTATATGTATATAAACACTAGAATCATGATTAACGGTTCATCGGAAATTTAGTATGTACTTTTCTGAAGGTTTGAGCTGCTGGCTTTAGTCTGATTCTTAAGGTCCAATTTGCAGGATTCATTAGAGCAGATACGGCTATTATCGGAGAAAATAAAGACTTTCGCAGGTGGCATATTAGAGTTAGGACAGTTTCTGAATAAAACAGTCGACAACAATGCAGCATCTTGTCATTGTTCGATCCTTGGTATTTTCATTAATAAACTTGGCATATATGATCGGAAACTTGACTTCAAGTTAATGTAATGAGTTCAATCATCCGTTCAGTTTTTCTTAAAATAATGAGTTAATGACACCATTCAATGAATTCTCCTCATTTTTTCACTCCAAGCTTTTCTCGATTGAAGTGATCAAAAAGATCAATGAAAGTAAATCAGGACATATTCACTAACATAGTTCATTACGTATGCATGATTAATAATACCAATTACCCCCTAAGTTCTACATAATATCCTAAATTCTACATATTAAATATTCTGTAGAGTTGTTTATAAGTCAACATTCTTTAAAATCCGAAAGATACAAGACAAAAGTTAGGTGCAGATTCACCCAAATACTTGGGTTGACCCACGACTTGATCTATTATAAGTGATTAATGTGTTATTTAGTTCCTTTCATCTTCCAGTTAAATTTTATGTGCAGATTCATACATAAATTAGGCACAGATGGTACAAATCATAAGCTGAAGTATTAGCTTATTTTACGTAGGAGTATAGTATGTGTCTCCTCTTAAAAAATATTATACTAACAATAGAATAAAAATGACAGCAAACACTTACAAAGATGAAGAGAACAATGACACCTAATTATAAACTAGAAATAGAAGGAAATAAAATAGCCACACTAACTCCATAAGATAAGCACAAACCAAATACAAAACACAACAATAAGAAAGGTGAATATACCCACATTCACCAACCACAACATCACTATGTTGTGGCCAGGTAGGAAGAAGAAATTTGTCTTTCAAACTCATAAGCGGCTAAACACAAAGAAGAGAGAAGAATGGGGAATATAACTAATCATACCACTCATCAACACCTAAACTTTGAAGAGTCAAATGGTCTTCATCAAAAGTTACAATTCTCTATACAAAATGCACATAACCTAAATTTCTTTTAATTATAGTGAGCTCCATTTAGAAAGAACCCAAAGCATTTCTCTTGAGATAAAACACTTCTAATCAATAGTTTCTCTTTTTTCTAATATCAAAATTTTGTTCGTATCATTTTCTTGTTCTTGTTATAGTGAAGAACTTTAGTGGCGACCTATTTGCTATTTCTTTTCTTCTTCTTAACTATTATCTTGATAAATCTATCTCTTGATATATAAATAATAATTATAATCTTATAACATCGAAGTTTTCATATATTTATACATCTCATCATACTTCTTATTTCTAGACGTCTAATATTCAAAATAAGAACATGAACAACAGTTAAATGGAGAAAAATCACAAGTAAATTCAATACTTTTACAACCATTATACCTACAAGGAAAGTCTACAACATGCATAGTGATATTGCAAGTGACTCTTGATCTGAGTAATAATAAACTATGTCTATTCATTAGCTTAAAAACCAACTGAAGTGTTGCTCCTTCAGTTCAGTTTAAAGTCAAAATTTATTAATATTTTAAAATAAAATTATATTACATCAATAACCAAATTAAGTGATAGTTGGTTAACACCATTTCTTTGTTTGTGAGAGGAGGCTAGACTTATGTCATCACATCTCATCATCATGCATCTTGGTTGAAAGTCGCGGTATTAACATTAAAATGTAATGTTATTTAAGATATTATTTTATTTTATTTATTAAGAATTAAAATTAAAATTAAAATTAAAATTAAAATTAAAATTTTAACGATTGTTAAAAATATATTCATTAGTTTAGCATAACAATAAATTAACTGTTCTCTAAATTTTAACGAGTAAAATGCATTAACTTATCTTATGGTTTCATAAATTCTATCAAAATCTCCTATATTTTAAAGATCTAGTAAGAGTTTCTTATATTTTGTGAAAAGGTCCAAAATTAGTTATCATGTTGAGAGTTGTGTTGTTAATCTAGATGAGGTGACAAATTTTATATATGACACTCTACGTGGACGACCACTTCACATAGCTGAATAATTAAAAATTAGCAAACTACTCTAGTGGTATGTGTCAACCATATTTATTTATTATATTAACGTATCATCACTTATATAAATATAATAATATGTTATTTATTTTATTAAATATTAAAAGTTTATTATATTCATTAGTTTAAAATTAACGTAGACTAAATAGAAGGTAGACTTATCGAGCTGGTTTTAAGTCTGCAGGCCTGCACAATCAACTATTGAGTGATTGAGTGCCTTTTTTTTTTTTGAAAAAGTGATTGAGTGTTCACAATAAAGAGACTATGATATTTTGTAAAAGTTAGGGTTGTTAAGTATATAGAAAATTTTCTGATTGAGTTTAATGATAGCAGTTATGAGAATTTTACTTTGGAGTGTGTCCTTTTGTAGGCAATTCTCTAAGAATTTTAGTTTGATTCTAATTATCCTTAGCAAAGTTACATCCAACTTATAGTAGGTAGCTTAGCTAGTCTTTAATTAGGACTTTATTTCCTTACGTGGAAGAAATATATCTTGATAACTTATCTTTTACTAATAATTGGGCCTCTTATGTAAGCCTCAAAAGAATAATGGGCCATTTTGCATAAATTAGGCCCATCTTATATACTCCTTAGGAGTGTATCATAGTTTATCATTTTCTCTCGATATTTTGGCATTATATCCACAAGGAGGAGTTTGCAAATTTTTCTTTTTTCATATATTCAGAAAAGATTGTTGAATCATACGATTAACAAATTTATATTCCACACACATTCATCGCTTATTCTTTGAATAGTTCTTTAAAAAAATTCATGATTCATATGGTTATTAAAACTAAAAATAATCAAATTGAGTTCTCAACGTTGATGAGTGAGCCTACCTATTTGATTGCATGCTTAGATTGTTCACTCGAGCCATCTTATTATTAGGTTTCCTCAAGTTTGCCTTATTAATAAGGTCATTTATCAAATTTTGAAGGTCTTAACATTCTTTTGTTTCATACCCTATATCTCCATGAAAGTGGCAATAGAAGTCTATATTTCTTCTTTATGGAGTTGTGACCATTGTTCTGAGTCAATTTTCTAAATAATTATTTAATATATAGACCAAAACAATAGTTAAGGGAGTCTTATAGGTAGTTCAGGTTCATTTTTTTGCTTTTCCTTATCTTTAGGTTGTTCTCATTGTGGTTTCTTCCCTATTTCATGGACAAAAACTCATGCACTTAAAATATACGCACATATTTATAAGTATTTTGTTTAGTTTTCATACAAAATTATCATGTTTTACTTAATTTTTAGTATATTTTCAAGTTATTATATATATTTGAGTTTGGGATGAGTTTTGTTAAGAATTATAGGATATTTCAATTAAAAATATAGAGAAAATTACTAGAGGAGCATGATCTGGACCACTACAAGAAAACCATGCATTAGCGATAGAAAATTACCGACGGATATAATACCGTAGCTAAATACAGACGGAAAATCAATATCCGTTAGTAACCCTGTCGTGAAAATTTTCATTTTGGGACAGAAAAAATTAGCATAGGTAAAGGTGAAGGGAAAACATTCGGGCAAATTTTCCAATAGATTTTAGCGACGAACCTATCTTAACCGTTGGTAAATTAGGCGGGAACACTTCCCGTAATTAAATAGCGCCAAAATTTTACCGACAAATTTAGTGTCTATCGGTGAATTTTACACAGCGTCAGTTTTGTACCGACAATTTTGTGTTCCGTCAGTGATTTTCTGACGGTCTTTACTTTCCGTCGTTAAATTCAGATTAACCATTTTAAAAAATCGAAAACTAGATCGTTTGGTTTAACACCAAACGGCATCGTTTCGCTTCAGGGGTTAAAGCATCCCCGAACCTTCCTTCTCCCTTTCTCCTCTGTTTCTTCGTTTTTTTGTCTTCGTCTCCTCTCATTGCTGCATCGTCCTCTCCTCGCTGTCTGCATCTCTTCTCGTCATCGTCACCGTCCGTCATCTGGAGTCTCTCCTCTTCGTCGATTGTGTTGATTAGGGTATGTATTTCTTGAATTGATTAGGGTATATATGAATTGGTGAATTGATTAGGTTAGCTTAATTGGATGTGTTGATTAGGGTATAAATGTGCTTAATTTGCGGAATTTGTTGAA
Source organism: Erythroxylum longipes (assembly GCA_027563885.1). Lineage (NCBI taxonomy): Eukaryota > Viridiplantae > Streptophyta > Magnoliopsida > Malpighiales > Erythroxylaceae > Erythroxylum > Erythroxylum longipes. The sequence goes on from JAOQMS010000007.1 coordinate 1,984,163, forward strand.
TTAGGGTATGAATGTGCTTAATCGAAGTATCATATTTGAGTTTATTGC